>JANTBY010255499.1:0-11706 GCA_024741335.1 Antipathozoanthus obscurus
AGGAAAAAAAGATCGTGCTCCCGTTTATTATTTTCGGAACTATCTTCTTTTTAATCGGCGCACTTTTCTGCTATTACGTTGTAGCACCCAAGGGATTCGGATTCTTACTCGGTGAATACTCAACTGAAAACATAAAGGCTTTCCCGACGATTAAAGAAGGCCTATCATTTTTGATGTCATTGATTATAGGATTCGGCATTGTATTTGAATATCCGATTGTGGTGTTTATACTGGCCAGGTTCGGACTTGTTACAAGCGGATGGCTAAGGAGGCAGAGAAAGTACGCACTTCTTATCAGTACAATAGCGGCCGCACTGATAACGCCAACAACAAGCTCCGAAAGAATCAAGATGCCAAAGACGCCTGTCCCGATCTTGGAAGGAGACCAAAACAATATCGCAGTTGTTGGAATAACGAACAGTAAAGTTATTCCGACCAACAAGGGCAAACTCGACATCGCAACATCGACAGTCGGCACGGTGCCAATCGCATCAGCAAGCAATGGATACTGGCAGACTGACGACAGAAAACAAAAAACAATGACGATAAACAATAGCGGAAATACACCCTGTGGTTGCTCTATTTCTGTTCTCGCAGCGCCTGCGGCGATCAGTAGACCGGCAACCAGACCAAACCAGTCACCTAAATTAACCGGTAACGGAACACCAACGTCAAGCCCAACCGCGATCCACACACCGGCCAACGCCAGTACAATACTGACAGCCCTCGGCCATTTTGGAATACGCTTTAAGAAGAAGACTTCAACGAGGGTCGCCCAAAGTGGCGCCAGATAGAAGAAAACCAAAGCACGAATGACCTCGGTAACGAGGAAAGAATTCGCATAGAATATCGCACCGCTACCGAGTAACAGACCGCAAACCCAGTGTTGCAGTCCAACAGGCTTACCGTTAAAAAAACGCCAGATTGCAATGGGCGTCAGAACCACCAGGGAAATAACGTATTGGGCCACTGTGCCCCAGCCGCCGGTCATGCCCGCTTCCAGAAGCAGTCGTTGGGGTAACCAGTAAAGACCCCAAATTCCTGCCGCGAAAAAAACAGCCATGCAGATTGACAAATAATATGGATGTCGCATCAATATCCAGGCGTACGCGCCGCTCTAAAAAGGCGAGCGACATCAGCTGTTACCTCAGTTGAAATTGAACATTGTGTTGGTGTTTGCCAGACTGTCTGACGAAACGGCTTGGATAATATCCTAATACTCTGGGATCTCGCTATCACATTTTTATGGGCCCCTGGAGTGGGTGTACCGGGTCACGTCTTGAATCTTGAACAGCTTACAAGTTGAATAGTTAAGGAGAAAAATAGATCGTGTGTCAGAATTGTGCATGTCAAAAGTTCTGATACGATAGTTAAACAAAATCGGTGTCAACGACACCGATTTTGTTTATTCTCCTCTATGCATCAAAAGCCACCTCATGAAAAGGCTCGCCCTCTCGATGCGGACTAATCTGAATGACCACCTTATATTCCAAACGACGTAGAAAATCGAGCAACTTATCGGTTGTGAAACGGTGAAAGTGACTGTTCATAAGATGGGATACATCCAGTTGGGCAATGCTGAGCAGCGCGGCAACCTCTCGCTGTTTTAGATTCTTACGTTCGATGAGCTTCGCTATATGAAAACCGATCTGGGCGCGGGCAAATAACTCCTCGGCATCCTCTAGACCCAGATCTGCAAAGACGTTACCAGAACCTTCCTCAAACTCGATTCTTGTTTTATGAATCATCTTTCGCTTCAATTCTAGCCAATGTGATATACTCAATCCAATCAAAAGCAATTATAAAATACAAAAAAGGCTCCTGAACACGTCAAGAACCTTTTCAAAATTGTGGCTTGATCTTGCCACCTATATAAAAACCTTGCGGTTTCAATTGCTGACCGCAGTGTATCATGGTTGGTGGCGAATATCAAGGATGATAGACTTTCTCTTTTCAAACCTATAGGATTAGGGAATTTTTGAATGGCCTACACCGTTTACATCGATATTTCTGCCAAGATTGAGCAATGGCAAAAAGATAGCGTGATCGCTGTTGCAAATGGCCACTCAAAAACATTGTTAATCAGCGCCACTGTCAAAGCACAAACCAAGGCATTAATCGAAGAACTTTATCCAAGCAAAACTAAAGGATTGCTACAATATAGAATGTTGGCGGTGTTTACCTACATCGTAGTAAGGCCAAACCTTGCAGAGATCAATCGGATTGTGATTGATCGGGACTATTCTGGGCAGCTAGCAGAGCGGCACATCAAACGATTGTTAATTGAGTTGCTGCGTAGAGACCAACCAAAGTTCAAAGCTCGACAAATACAGATAGCCAACGTTGCAGGAAGTGATGCAGATGTTTTTGCAAGAAAGGCCTATAGAGGTCAAAGAGTGATTGATGATCTGATATCGATTCAAGAAATCGAGCAGGTTTTAAGAGGATAAAGTAAAAACCGGGGTTTCTGCTTTCAGCCTATCGGCACTTACAGAAATGATGTTATACCCACGTAGAGCATTTTTAATGGTGAGGTAACAACGCTGCTAGGTGTATAACTGCCCAGTTCGACCTATACTATAACATAAATGTCAAGAGATAGATGGTACCATACCCACCACCCATACCGAAAAAAATAACCCCACCACGTTCACTGGATTGAATGATAAACAGTTCTTTATATATTTGAAGAAACTGCATATAGATGAGCAAATCATTCTTGCAATAACTATCTTATTCTCCAGACGGTTCGTAGCGCCGTTGCAAAAAAGGACAGAACAAAATGCAGTCGATGATTGATAATTACAAAATCTGGTATTTGGGTGGCAGTCCTCAATATGAAGCGATAGTTGAATGTTTTTTCAATGAAGATAGAGTTGGTACGATCCGGTTTATGAAAGATGGGATCCCCACGCCCCCCAACCAAATCACTGGACAAGAGATGCAATTCTATTACACCCATGATCACTTTAGTAATATCACGACAATTCTACGGCATGAAAAACCGCTCTTTATGGACCTAGATGAGACAACCAGTTTTGGGTGGATAGCCACACGCACCAAAGAGCCAGTCGGCGAATCAGAATAAGTAGTCACTCTTTAGATATATAATAGCTGGCATCCTCTAGGTGTCAGTTATTATCTTTTTTACCCCACAACCACAATGACCAATAAAGAATCCAAATTGACAATCCAACCATCTCTAGTGTAAAGTATAGAAACTAATGCTTTCGCGAATATTCGTGAGGAGCGCAACCGCAAAATAGAATCTATTTGGTGACGACTAACGGTCACCAAATAGGTATGAACCGCTGTCGATTTTTATATGGAACAGCGAGTCGAATGATTTTAACATAGCTCGGTAAGGTTGTCTGGAAGTCGATTGTGGTTCGCGGTTGTGGTCTTACGTCAAAATAAATCTTCCAAGAAAGGACCGCAATCATGTACGAAGAAGTCTATCAACAGATCATCAAGCTCACGCTGCCTCAAGCTACCGAGCGGGTCGCCATCGCCCTGCTCAACTTGGCCGCCAGTTATGCCGGGCAGATCACCCTCCCCATGGCCGAATTCCTCGGTTTGTGCAATATTCGCAACCAACGCGCCGCCATTCGCCATCTAACCCGTCTCAAACAGATGGGGGTGATCCACTATCGTACCAGCACCAAGCCAGCTCAGGTCTCGGTGACCTTTCGGTCGTGGATACCGGGGGTTGAGGAGAAGGCTGAGGATGAGGTTGAGGATAGGATAGATCAGGGTAGATTGGCCCCTGCTTGGGTGGAGGTGGGGCCGGATCAACCTATCGATCCAGCTATCGGTTCACAGATGAGTGATCAGGTGTTGGAGATGGCGATAGCGATGCTCAACACAACGCAACTGCTGCTTCAATCATCCGGGGCCTTGGGGAACGCGCCAACCGTTGATATCCCACAGATAACGATACCTTCTGCCCCGATTGCGCCCGATCCTAGCCCCGATCTGCCCCCAAACATGGTGGCCAAGACGACAAAAATAGGCAAACAGGTGGTGGTTGAGGTCGATGCCCAGAACCTTGTGGACAATCCGGACAAGATTGCACCGATTCGGGTGCCGTTGGGGAATGCAACCTTGGTGATTCAGATGGGTCTGGAGCAACCTGAGCCAGAAACCTCGCATGATGATGGTCCACCATCACCGCCAACCACTCAAAAATCCAAAACAACCAAAAAGAGCAGATCGGCACGCCCTGCTATGCCAACTTACCCATCCCGAATGCCTACCGTTTTACATCGCCCAACTGAAGCTGATTTAGGGGAATTGGGTGAAAACCGGCGCGCAAAACAGGAAAAAATAGAAGAGGAAGCCCTTATATATATAAAGAATACAAATTCTACAGATATTCAATATCAAAAAAATACAGAAGATAAAGAACAGAGTGAAAAACGCGCCCAGGATGTACTGCCCCGCACAACTGAAACCCTATCTGAGGCTGCATTTTCCCCAGAAGAGCAGGCGCGCACCTTTGCGCTCCTCACCGATCCAGAGGTTGGTATCCACAAACATGTAGCGCGTGGCATGGCCCAAGAGCATTCCTTTGAATGGATTCGCCGCCAGGTCTTTGCGTGGCGTGAGGATATCCGCAACGGCAAGATTCACAACACTGGCGCATTGGTCCATCGGATCAACAACGAGTTTTATGCCCGTGAACTGACGACAGAGGACCAGCATAGCGCCCTCTATCGGCGGCATCTTGGCCCTTTTGATGCGGAGGTGGTGGAGGCAGGGCAGGTTGAGGTCAAGATTGAGGCTGAGGTTGAGGAGAAGGTACAGGTTGAGGAGGCAATGGAGACAAAGGCGAAGGTTGATTTTGAGACTGAGACGAAGATCGAGGTTGAGCAACCTGACCCGGCAGTTTGGATCCAATTTTTGGCTGAGATGCAGATGATGTTGCCCACGGCTACCTTTGATACCTTTTTTGCCCAAAGTCGACTCGAATCGATTGCCCAGGATGGCACCTATGTGATTCAGGTAGAGAATTTGTACTGTCGGGACTACCTTGAACAGCGGTTGCGGGGTATCACAAAACGCACGTTGGCTGGGCTTCTTGGTCAACAATGTGTAAATGTGCGTTTTGAAGCGCCTCGAAAAACGCACATTTTAACAAAGATGTCAGCCCCCACCGGGTTCATCCCATCTGGCCAAGATCGGTCAAGACTCCGTGATCGATTGCACGAGAATGTCAGCAAGCTGTGAGCAACAAATCGTCAGCGTGGTGCGTCTATATTTAATAGACCTTTTGTTCTTTTTTGGCAAAGCATGACCGATACAGATGAACGAAAATCATAAGAATCCAATCGCAATGTTCATTCGTATCAATGAGAAGAAAGCTCCACGCAATCAATCGACTGTCCTTACAGGGCAGTGTCAGACCAAGAAAATTTTGTATTTACTCAAAACCCCAGGCGGCAAGTCTGGGCTACATATGCAATCACAGATGGTGTGAAAGCGAAGAACGCTTTTTCATCGGATTTGACACTTATGTGATGACCCTGTTATTTTTAATTAACGAACTTTTGTTCATTGAACTCTTGTTCTTGAGCGTGGGCAACACCCATGTATTCCCAAGTTATTTTGTTGCCTACGCCGCTCTACCTAATGCCTCAAAGGAGGTGGATCTTGGCCTACCGTAAACGGAAGCTTGAAATGCAGGCGGACCGCATCGAGCATGTTTTGGCCCGCCATAAAGTTCCTGGACGTGTAAAGGGGGGAGTTGTGACCCCTCGATTTATTCAGTTCCAAGTTGCAGCCCAAGTGGGTGCAAAAGTCAATAAAGTTGCAGCACTCGCTGAAGAGATTGCTTTGGCCTTAAATGCCCGTGAAGCCCGAATCTATCGTCAGGGTGGAGAGATCAACGTCGAAATACCACGCCTCAACCCCGCGCCTGTGCGCCTCCTTCCACTCTGCAATCGTCTATCCTTTGTGCCTGAAATCACCTCTATCCTGGGGGTTGAAGAGAATGGCACACCGCTCTTATTGCGGCTGACCTCACCCGATGTGGCCCATGTCCTGATTGCAGGCACCACCGGGTCTGGAAAGACCGCGTTGGCCCGTACCTTTCTGACCTCCTTGGCGATGCACAACCGTCAACGGGAGGTTCAATTGATTCTCATCGACCCCAAAGGTCGCGGCTTTGGCCCACTAACGACCCTGCCCCATGTCTTGGGTGAAGTGGTGAATACGGTGGAAGCAGCCATCGAGCGTTTACGCTGGTTGGTGGGTGAGATGGAACGTCGAGACAATCGACAGGTCAATCGCCCTGCCTTGATCGTGGCCGTTGATGAGCTAGCCGATCTGTTACAGACCGGTGGCAAACCGGTGGAATCGATGCTGACTCGCTTGGCCCAGCGGGGTCGCGAGGCGGGGATTCACCTTGTCGCCTGTACCCAAAAGCCTACGGCCAGCCTGATCGGTGGAGCCATGAAGGCCAACTTTCCTGTGCGTCTGGTCGGCTCTGTGGCTGGCAAAGATGAGGCCCGCTACGCCACTGGCATCTCCGATAGTGGGGCTGATAAGTTAGAGGGAAAAGGCGATTTTCTCTTGGTGGCCAAAAGCGAAGTCACTCGTTTTCAAGCGGCATGGCTTGGCCCCAAAGATCTGAACCTCATCTCAGATTGTCTAGGCAGTGGCGGACAGGGAAAGCAAGGATGGCGAGGAAAGGGGACAGAGATTGAGGGAAAGGCAGAGGTGAAGGCTCGCCCAAGCCCAATCACCGATGCAGCCCCATCTCGCACCTCGTCATTTGTTGAACCAACACTCAAACCGAACTTATTCCAGCGATTATTATTTCAGCAATGATTTCAAGGAGAGATGATCGAAAAAGGAGGTGTCCATGAAAAAGCTATTTTTGGCCGTGTTATTAATTTTTGTTGGCGTGGCTGCTTGGCGAATTGGGGGGCGACTCAGCTCTGATGCATTGAGCATGGCCATCGGTCTGCTTTTGGGGGTGATGGCCGGTATCCCTGCCGCGTTGTTGATGTTGGCTGGCAACCCTCGTCGTGGTGAGCTGCGAGATGATCAACCGATGAACCCAAACGGTACGCGTCAAGGACAGGTCGTGCCATATGGCCAAAACCCGTATCCACAACAGCCACCGGTGATCGTCTTGGCACCAGGTATGCAAGGAATGCCAAATCAGCAACAAGGAGCTGCGGGGATGAACTTTCAAACAGGTTATCCATCTAGTCAGCCAGTGAATCAGCAGGCCTTACCATCTTCAGAGCAGATGGAAACCCGTCGATTTAAGGTGGTAGGCGAGGAGGAAGAGTGGATTGATGAATGGTAGTGTGGGTTTTGTGGAATGAAAGAAATGCAACAAGGCATCTATCTCAGGGGATCGAGATAGATGCCTTGAGAACAATACTTTATCAGAAAAATCCTGCATATATCTATACAGTTTGTCAAAACCTCTATTCAATCTATCACAAAACCTCTGACAAAATTAGAAAACTGATTTTGTAGGAAACAGATGGTTGATATACTAAGACCAGATTACGTTGGTGACATTTGCGGTGATCTGTCCGCGTCGGGGGGATGGCATCAACGTTCCACCCTAACCCATCAGAAATGATGGGTTTTTTTATTTCAATACAATCCACACTTGATCAGATAGAAGGGAAACTGGTAAGATAGAGAGAGGTAATAAACGCGTAACTCCCAGAAAACTCGTGAAGAGAGTTCTCTGGGAGCTAAAATGGGTAGTTTGCTTATCGGGGGAAGGAAGCAAACTACCCATTCACTACCTATTTTATCAGAAGAAACCTACTTTTGATCTATAGGATTCCTCGGAATTCCTATACATTTTTGAAAAAAGGGGTTTGTCCGCTGTTTCTGTGTTAGAATAGAAACAAATCTTACAATTTAAGTCGTAATCGTTCGTATCAATCAAGAATAGCGAGGCACAACTGTGAAATTGACGTTAATCGGTCGTCCCAAGCAGGTCGCCAAGGCGGAAACATGTGTAGTTGCTGTGATGGAGGGTGGTGATCCGCCAACAAATTTACCCAAAGGACTACCACCCACACCCAAAGCAAAGCATAACTATGCCATCTTTATCTCAAACAAACAATGGAATCGGGTTTCTCCCACGTTACAACATTATAAAGAAGATGAGTTGATTATTGAGGGATATCCCGTTTTTGATCCCAAACGCAAGGCAGCGATTTTGTTAGCACAATCGGTTCTATCAAAAGAGATGCAACGAGGCAATGCGATCAAACCGGAGCCGCAGGCTGGGGGAGAAGCTGAAGCGCAAGCTGAAGAGCCAGCACCGGAAGCCGAAGCAGAGAGTTAAATTCTTGATCTATTAAGTACAATTCGTTTATTCATTTTCAACACACCTAAGTAAGAAGAATTATGATAGTAGAAGAACAAAAACCGACCACTACTGAAGCAGCCGACGCACCTGTCGAGCCATCAGCACTGGCAAAAGAGATTGCCACAGCCCTCGAAGAGGAGAATATTGCGCAGATTCAGACCATTATTGATGTCATTGGTGAGGAACGTACAACCACATTTTTTGAAGATGCAAAAGAGACGGAAACCAACGGCGGGTTGATGATTTATAGTGGGAAGCGTCGACGGACACCGGGTGGCACCTTCTTCTTCAAAGTGCGCAAAGGTATCAAATACAAAGAGCGCATGAAGATCTCTGACGAGTGGGTACCACACAAGCAGAAGCTCAAGAACTCTATGCGCTGGGAAGATGGGCAGACTGTTGCCTATAAGATGTTACAACATCCAAAGAAAGGTGTGGTCATTCGCTCCAAATTCACCATCATCGGTCGTCCCAAACAGATCGCAAAGGCCAAGACCTATGTGGTTGCGGTTATCGATGGAAAGCAAGCACCCACTAGTATGCCCAAGGGGTTGCCCAAACCACCCAAGAACAAGGTTAGCTTCGCCGTCTTTATTGCCAACAAGCAGTGGCGTCGTATCTCTGAGAGTTTGAATAAGCACAAAGACGATGAATTGATCGTAGAAGGGTATCCTATCTTCGATTCAAAGAAGCAGGTGACAGCGGTATTAACCCAATCGGTCTTCTCCAAGAAGATGCAACAGGCCAAACGCGAAAAGCAGAAGAAAGAAGCAGAAGCGGCAAAGGTTGCAGAAGACGACGAATAGAAAGAAAAAAGGGATTGACCTTCACAGTCAATCCCTTTTTTCTTACACACAAGAAAGGTCTATCAGTTGGTTATCATGGGTAGAAAGATTTGAAAATCGGTTTCGTCTGCAACAGGAGCCATCGGCAGTTCAACAAGTGCCAAGCCGCTTACTTCGTTTAACCCGACGCTCTTGATCTCGGTCCGATTGCCCTCTATATCCTCACTCCACACCTTGTATAAACCAAAGGGCAATCGACTAAATATGAAGTGACCATTGTTATCGGTGATGTTGCCTTCGATCACTTCCTCTCCCTCTGCTTGAATATAGACGATGACCAACTCACTTGGCAGTTCACCAAGCTCCTGTACCCCATTCCCATTTGCATCGATCCAGACCGAACCAGCAATATGTCCAGTCGTTTCAGCATTAGCAAAGGCTGTTGGGGCGATTAAAACTGTTTGGAGGAGAAACAGTATAACGATAAAAGTGAGTTTTCCTGTGGTTTTCATCATCATAATTCTTTAGCTATCTCAACATTCCTAGCCAAAGAATAGCATGAAATGGATCGTCTGAAACTGTCAAAAAACTGTTACATGGTTTTGTCAACAAAGAAAAGGAAGACTTTCATAGACGCAAAGAGGCCCGTGTTATCCTATGTAACACGGGCCTCTTGCTTTATCCACCCAAACCCATTCAACCAACTTAAAAAACTATATTCATCGGTTCTATCAAAGAGGTAAATATAGTTATCAGAAAGGAGTATGTCGAAATCAGTGTACCATTTCCCCTTTAAAATTTAAAGGGTACTTCTTGCGTACATTCTTTCTTTTCTTTCATCTTCTCTGCTGTTCAGTGCCTTGTCACTATTCTTGATGTGTCAAGTGTTTCTTTTCTTCCCTGTTTCTTGTACGTAGAATATCATCCAATAATTCACAGATCATTCAGAAAAACGCAGTAAGCAAAATGTAAATTCAAATAGCGATTCTTTTGATGCGGTAGGGCACGATAATATCATGCCCCAACGATAAAAAGGTTCTTAAATGCATAAGAGGCTCACCAATTGGTGAGCCTCTTATGCAGACAGTTCAATTTTAGGAGGAAGGTGGTCGTAGCAGTGTTTACTTGCTAATAATTTCTATATTCATCATGGCTCGTAAAAACACAACCATTCATAATCCTTACTTTGTGATATAGGATATCATGGCGAGGACGCGGTTGAACCTGTCAATTTGCTGTTAGAAAGGAGCAGCGTTGCATGGTTGCTCTTTTTTTCCACAAAAAAAGGACTCAGCCGAAAAATGACTGAGTCCTTTTTTTCTCTACCCAAACCCATTCAATCAATTTGAAGTTTCACAACTTCAAAAAAGGAGAATGTATCGATCTACCCAAAACCTATGCCCAAAAGAGTTTTCCACTACCCTGTGAAATGAAATGCCTTCTTGCTATTGTGCAATCAGGTGGGGGGGAATGAACACAGTATAGCATTGGAAATGGGGGACTTCCCGACGTGGAACCGATAGCTTCCTGTTGTGAGGCTGACATCTAAAAAGAGGTTTCTGACATTCTGGGTCAGGCTTTGGTTACAAGTTGGTGACAGTTGGCGAAAAGAAAATAGTATAAAGGTGTTGGAAAACGAATTTTCCATCGTTTATATAGAATAGAAAGTATCTTCTCGGTTTTCCAAAGTGCCAGAAATCAAATCTACCCCCAAATTTGGTTTCTTACCGGAAAAAAGATTCCCCCTTCGTTCATTGGGTTAGATATGTGCGCTAGGATATGTGAGAAATCACATATATTTTCCTTCTCCTCTATTCGCTTATTTGATGGGTTTGGGTTGTTAAAAGAAAAGCTCACGTCTGCATGGCGTGGGCTTTTTGTTTTCTACAGATATTATTGATTACGGTAGGGACATGGTATACCATGTTCTTACTGGCCAAATCATAACCTTTCAACCCCTTGCTGTTAGGTAACAGATTCCTGACAGGTTTAAACAAAAGAAGTCATGATAAACTGAGTTCAGACAAGCAGTTCAGTTAAACAGAAAGAGGAAATCATGAGCTTCACAAAAATTATTATCACAATCATCTTCATCCTAACACAAATCATCTTGACCAGCACCGTTGCTTTCGCAGGTGCAGAGGCTGACAACAGCATCACCGGCACCGTTTGGAGCGACGACAACATGGACGGTGTTTTGGACATCAACGAAGCGCCAAAGGGCATGACAATCGTTTACATGCAGGCCGAGGGTGACGATGTAATCGAAGCCAACATCACCGACGAGAACGGCACATTCATCTTCAACAGTCTGCCAAACGGTCGTTACAGCATCTGGGGTGAGGATATGAGCGGCAACAGCACCGACATCCAGTTGGTTGAGTTGAGCGACACAAATGGTGCAGCCGTTGTTAACTTGGGCATGACACCAGAGTTGAGCGTCAACGTTTTCTTGCCAGTCGTGATGAACTAATTAGCAAAATTATTTAACTTTTATAAACTGCTACGGCCTTCCTGAATTTTCCTCCTGAGAATAATTGAACTGTCTGCGAAAGAGCTGCCTTTTGGCAG
>JANTBY010266600.1:0-11688 GCA_024741335.1 Antipathozoanthus obscurus
TTTTTTATTTTTTTTATTACTTTTTAAAATATTTTTAAGTTTTGTATATTTCGTTAATTATTTATTAGTGTGTTTACGTAGCAGAATATCTGCACAAACAAGAGATTTAATAGAAATGTAAACAAAACTTATCAGTAGGCAAAGACAGATTAAAACTGGATACCTCCGAGATGAATTAAACCAGAAAGCATAATATTGCGCAAAGACATGTATACCGCAAGCATTTTGTGTACAATTTAAAATGGCTTTATAACAAATTAGAACCTTGAATCAAAAATAGCGATGTTTGGTTATAATAAATCAGGGGAATAAAAGACGCTTCTGCCCAATACGGAACACCAATATTCTGGGTGTACAAATCATTTAATACTGCGGAGTAATTTACCTCTTGAACTGCTCTTGTTTGTGCAATATTTATTTATTTAATTAATTATTTATATATTTACGGATTCGCAAAATGTACAAACTTCCAAATTCAGACTTATTTGAAGATTTCACTCCGGTTACTGCATCAGAAACAATACAGTTCCGTAAATAAAATCCGAAAACTTGTATGGCGGTGGAAATTCGCTAGTATCTGTGAAGATAAATTGTCAATAGCAAGCCAACAGTAACAACTGAACACAACTAATGCACAAGTACTGGTGATAGCAGGCAGATGTTAAAAATCCCCCGATATACCTATAAAATTATACAGGCATTGGAAGAAAGTTACCCCCGATGATTCATCTTTGTTCATTATTAACCACCTGCTACCAGTAGCCATGTTTTTTACGGCGACCGGTTGCAACTTTGGGATTCATAGAAATAATATAATCAAACACCTGTCATTTTAAAAGTTTGTACAACTTTCGTTCTTTTAACAAAGGACTGTTTCTTGTTTCAATGTCGTATTGCAAGACATATAAATTTCAAATGTTTGAAGCAAATTACATTTGTAAAAATTATTTTAAGTTACTGTTACATATAATCAAAAACCTATCAAACTTAAATTCAGATAAAGAAAGTCCAAAACCGAAAGTGTTTCTAAACATCTTGTGGCTGGACTTAATCATATCATAAAAATAACGTTTGGTGAAGAGGCTTAGTTCAATACTTATCTCGTTTCAGTCCTGCGTCAGAGTGAGCCTGGAACTACACCAGTGGTGCTGAAATAAAGAAAGCGAAGGGACGCAATTATACGTTCATGTTTTGGAATGTAAAATTGTTAAAAAAGTTGCAGAGCTGTTTTCTTCAGAAGCAAGACCGACCAAGAAAATTACTTTTTAATCTTTTAGATATATATACTGGAATGTTAGTGACATGCAACACAATATTTCACATAATGTTGCATATTTCCTTAAATGTGCCAATAATGTTTGTGTTGATCAAATGCTGGTCAGCGGTTTTGTTAAAAGCCTCATTTCTATATGTAACGATCGGGCACGATCGGCGACCGTCTGCGATCGATGAATCGCAAATTCCACACACAAATGCCGCTTACAAATTTTGACCAGTGAAAAGTACACGAACGAGTAGCTAGCTAGCAAGCTACTCACTGTTAAACGTTCGAGGATCGAAGGATGGTTATTAGAGGTCTTCGATTTTCTAATATTTTTTTGCTAAGGGAAACAAAACGAATTGTTTTTACTAATTTATTTGCAAAGTAAAGAGTTTTGACAAATTTCAGTTGGCCACCCTTTTATATCTCACTAAATTATCTGTTGGAAGTTCGAGAAAGGATTATAACTTCGACCAAAAGTAAGCTTTATTCAAACGTTGTGATACAAAGGTTTTGTGCGGCTTAAAACGTATATTAGAACAATGTAGACGAAACACACATGCGATGGAATGGGTTTCCCGTATATTACGATAAGTTAAGGTAGCGTAATTCGTTTGATAGGTAGTAACCAAGGCAACAATTACCAAGGATGCGATTATTACAAATGCACAGAAAACTATTCGTCACCTAAACAAATTACAAATCAGCTGCTGTTATTAGTAAGAATACGTTAAGTGTCAGTATGCAATTTTGCTATTGTGTTTGGCTCCATTATATTATACCTGTTATTCGAGAGCGGGGTCGATACAGGAAAGCCTTAATAATAATAGTAATAATAATAATAATAATAATAATAATAGTAATAATAATAATATGCGACCTTTTCGGCAATTTTACGCGACCCGCGCACCAAACAAATGGAATTAGCGAGCGGTTGAATATAATCTTTTAGTGACCGCTAAAAATCAAATTACGATACAATATGTGTTACAGAGCGCGCGTGTACAATCGTAGTAACTTTCTTAAAACTAAAAAGATGGAATTACTAGCTATTTCAAAATTGATTTAGGTTGTATAAACAACTCACCCTCGATAAGAACATCGTTTTTTAAAGGGCTCCCAGTGATACGAGTTGAAAAACAATCCGTTTAAATTATTTTGTCTCGTTCGCGATTTACATCATTGGATTACTTGGTTTCAAATGTACATATCAAAAACAATCGAGATTGAAGAGTCAACGAAATTAATGTACCATTTTGTTATCAATATGTGGACATATACCAGTATACCTGTTAAAACATAGCGCAACCATAAAAATATTCCTTCAATTCAACAACTTCAAAACAATCTAATTTAGCTAACTAGGAAGACCAAAACTAGGTTTTAAACATCGCAAAAGCTACAAAGAAGAGAAAAGTTCAAGAATTTTAATGAAAGAAATGTATCATTATGTAAGCTACGTGCACTTCGAGTTATGCCTCATTTCAAAAAATCCCGCCAAAATCCAACAATTTGCCTTGTGTCCCCCATTTGCTTCAAAATTCCCGCGAAAACAAATTCCAAAGATATCGAAACCAGTCTTTCGACCGAGCGAAGGCACGGGCTGACCCGAGTCAGAGTCGGGTGAACAGCAGACAGCCCCGGGCCCATGTGAACGGAATTTTATTTCAACCCGGGTTGATGTACGAACCCGGGTCGATCATGTTAAGGGTCCCGTTGGGGGTGGGGGGATCATTTCGACGTCATGATGACGTCAAGCAATTAACTTCAAAAGATGCGTTAATTGTCGAACTACAGGTACTGAAGTTTGGTTTTGATTGCTTCGTAGCTGCGACTTTCAGGTCGGTAAAACCTTTGTGTGGAGGAATGTTCATTTGACCCACTTGGGTGTTCGAGGTTAACCCCCGGTGAAAATATTCCAAAATTAAATATTAAACTGACTAAGCATACATACCTTGTTATTTTGTAAAATTGTGCAAGTATCAGCGAGACGAAACCTATGTGCCAGAGAAGAGAATACTTGTCGTTAGTTGTGAAGTTCCCATCGAACAAATACAGCAAAATGATTGCAAGAATAAAAGTCAAACGAGAAGAAACGGCTTTAGTTCCGAGGCGGCTTTCGTTAATAATAGTGAACTTTAGATTTAACAACGAGTACGAGAACGAGTACGACTTCAAAATTGTAATTTCAGTCCTGTTATGATTTCAGAGTTCAAACTTTTCCTGATTGTTAACCATTGAAATAGAAAGCATTCTAAACTAAAACGGTTTGAAAATCATTAATTCAGAGCTGAAACCAAAAGTGTGAAAACTCGTACTCGTACTCAAACTCGCACTCGTAGTCCGATCTAAAGGTCCCTATTATTGACGCTCGAAACACCAGCCTTCTTCCCACCTTACGGCGCGGAAAATTGTCTTGTTGATTTGCCTATACCCGCCGACGCAGAAAATAATTTTTTAAAAACCATTACCAATTAGAACGAAACTCTGGGGAAATCTGGGAAAAGCCCGTTTTTGAGATGGCATGATGCATGGATTTCATTGGCCAAGTTTAGATATTTGAGAAATCAGTTTCAGACGTTGAAGCAGAACAGTTCTCTTGATCATGGCGCAGGTTACTGTACCAAAATCGCTCTTGTTAGAGCTAGTGGAAATACAGGAAAGGTTGGAGCCACTGGCTCAGTTTGCTTCGCCTGAACTCCGTTCAGTTGTGGAGGACTGTGCAAACAAAATAAATGAAATTGCAAATACAGCTGGTGTTATCTTCTTACGGGATACAGTTCAGCCAGCGAAAAAAAGAAAAGCGGACAAGGAAAGCCAAAATAAACAACAGCAAACCAACAGCAACCCTGGGCCTTCTAATCCATCAGGAGTCCAGGGAGGTGGCAGGCCAAAGCAGGTCACTCGAAGAACGCGAAGACCTCTGAAAAAGTTGAACTCAGCACCAAGACCAATGGCCCTGCAAAAGGTATAACAATTAAAACAGTTTTTAATTGCTTGAACTTATATCTTGCAATAGTTAACTTTACATATTTGCAGGAAATACACGGGCAACACTAAAGTTCAGCGCGACAGACCGCAAACCATATAGCAATTTATAAATTTGATGTTTTGTTAACTAAACTATGCGCCTCAGGAACATTGTCCCTGTCCGTTTTTTTCTTCTCACCGGCTATACTGTATACCGTAAGGATTTAGCACCAGTTGCACTTGCAATTTGATTTATTTTGCTTTTTTTAAAAAAACTATTTACCAAAAGTTAAAGTTAAAAGTTAACGAAACTCCAGAAAATCTGGGGAAAACCCGTTTTTGAAATCGGGCAATGATTTCATTGGCCAAGTTTAAAAAATTGAGAAATCAGTTGCAGCCGTTCAATTAGAACAGTATTTCGAATGTAGGGTGTCGCTAACTTGTAGAAAATTTTCAAGTTCATACTTAAAAGAGGGGTTCGCTGAAGCTAAATTATTACCGAATTTCCCTGGGTTCAATAACAGTAGCTACAACGCTACAAGAGAGCCGCTGCATGTTACCAACAAAATAATTCGTTATGTTTGACTAAAACTCTGGCCATTAAAATCAAGCTTAACGAATTGCAATCTGCAACATGGCATAAAATATTTCAATTTCATTGCTTCGGTACCCTACAATAAGAACGAAACGAAATATTTTATCTTGTATCACAAATGCCTGATATTTTTTAAAACACATAAATAGATCAGCACCTGTATCAGCCGGCTAGCGCCTAATTGCACAGTAGATGGATGCTTCTGTTTCAGCGTTAGTTTGCAGGTGTTTGTAAATTAATATATGAAAAACCTAGTGCTCCGTGTTTTTGGCGTATCTACCAGTATTTAAGTATTTAGAGGTGAACCCAAAAATCTCTCCTTCCTTTTCAACAAACGGACAATGTACAATTTTATTTTTAGAATTCTAAATCCCTGAACTTTAGTATACTCCAGTATACTTCTTGGAGTAATGGTGTCGTCGAGGTTTCGCCCCCTCCCCTGGGATTTCGCCCTCCCCGGGAGGAATTGACTATACGGGGGTGTGTGGCCCTTTAGGATATGATTTGCGGGTCGATTTGGTTTGAGATAGATTTCGCTGTTTAGTTTTAATTTGGAAGAATTTTGCTGCCATAAAATTTCTCTCTTTTATAAGGTACCGAGTTTGCTATTTTGTCTGAAATAGGGTATACAATATTGCCGTTTTGGTCTGCAATAGGATCTGGAGTCTCCCACACTGACTATGCTGTATCAGTAGGAACAAAGAAACATACAACAACATAAACTTTATTACCCATTTATAAATGTTACAGTAGAGAATATAATAAATAATGAAGTTTCATGGAGGGAGGGTACTGACTTCCTGTAATAACCATAAGGCTTAGTACTAGGAAGTCGATCCAAGAGTAGAATTTACAAGAAAAGGTGAACAAACACTAACAAGCGGAAAGTTTTATTTACGTAAGTGGTAATCAATCTACTTTGAAAAAGATCATAAACAATGTATTCAATCCTTTCAATTATTGGATATCCTGCGCCTTTTTTGCTGGGCTATTTATAAATAATCTTGTACTTTGAATATTTGCAAAACACAGGTTCTTACTACACTAAATTATTTTATGCAAATTTTGATGTTCCAGCTAAATGCCAATTTCAACCCTCCCAATTTTGAGGCAGAATCGTAGAGTCAGTTATTTAGTTTCCAAATTGGAAGAAGCAAAGAGGGACGACCTTATGGCTCGAACCTATCTGCAGTATCTAAAGGGTTGCACCTTCAATACGGAAATATCAAAAAGTGGTATAATCAAGCTGACTGAAGAACAGCCAGACGAACTTATTACATATGCAATTCGTATTAATGAAGGACAAGAACCAGGTGAAGAACCACAGGTGAGGTGATATGTCTAGAGGGTAAAACTTGATAAAAAACGGCGAACGTTTTTGATATGAATCGTCATCTTCAGCTTGAGCCTGTTAAATTACACGATATCTTAATGGATTCCCACAAAGCTTAACCAAAAATCTCAACAAGAATTTCATGGCTTACCTTGATACAATTTATTAAGCAAATTTATGTATGTTCTAAATAACTAATTATCTATAAATAAGTGCTTATACTTAACCCTTAAATTGGTGGGCTACTTCGCAAACATACTAATAGTACAGGGGGGGGTGATGAACTTCTTGCCTGTTTATATAACAATATGTAAAAGATTCCACACATTTTGCCATTCCAATAATACTAAAATGTAATCCTTGATTTCTTTTTAAACTGGCACATTGTGTTTAAATAACCCCTTAGAAAAAATATCATTCAAATGATATAAGTTTGGAGTTATGCTAAAATTTTGTATGAGTTCATATATATCCCACATGATTAAGAAATCGTCACTCCTTTTGGCCCACTCTAGCAGATACTTAATTACCATGCATTCCCTAAATTGACATCTTAATGGCTTTCACATGAGGCCGAATAGTGCTGGAAATGTTACATCATGTTTAGGGTGGCTCGAAATACTTTTCGAGAATTTTTTCACCAAGAATACGGTTTAACTTTATATGTATTATTACTGCCTTTATGACAGCAAAATGACCATCAAATAATTGCATGTTTCTTTCTAATTTTATTTTTGATACTTTGGAGTCATGAAATGTTACCATGGTAATATAGCATGAGTTCTTATCAACCACCTTAAAATCAGCAAATCCTACTTTCTGCGAAATTTTTAAGGTGATTGTTTGTCAAGCTTTCGAGAATTGTTTTGAACATTAAAACTAACAAACTGCGAATTTTGTAAAAAAAATCTGTAGGAAGCAAACAGAATGAATGGGAAAATCGCATATTTTGGAATTTTTCTGAAACATTCTTACAGATTTTTTTTAAAAATTAGCAATTTGTCAGTTTTTAATGTTTAAAATAATTTTTGAAAATTTGAAAAAAATCACCGTAGAAATTCCGCAGAAAGTGAATATAACGTGATCAATTTACAAAAATTAACCTGGCCATTGATCACTTAGACTGGATTCATATTGCTTGTGGTTTTGAAATACTTTATAGGGTTTACCTTTTATTATACACAAAAATCTGGTAATTTCAGTGTGTCAAAAAGCTTCGACTTGCCCTTAACCAAAAGTACCAGTTGGCAGTGCAACAGTCAAGGGAAATTGGCTGCTTCCTTGCTGTGGCTGGCAAAAGATTTGACAGCAGAATGGAGACAACCCCATTCAGCCAAGCAACAAAAGGGCGACCAAAGAAGCCAAAGCTAGTGGACATTTTGGATCAGCAAGTCGACGTCGGGGCTGCTCCATCAACACTTGGTGATACCGAAAAAGTGTTTACAGCAACCAATTCCTTCCCTATGTTGAAGTTTGTCAACGAACCTTGTTCCCACTTTAGTAATTCATCTGTACGAACAGCTTTGAAAGTTCTCCCGGAAGTTATTCTTGAGACTGGTAAGACAAAATAATACCATTAATGGAAAATGTCATCCACACTGCTTTAATTAACCCTATTTTGCCTGGACTCTAAATTAAATTAAAGCTACAGTATTTAAGATATTGTAACCACATTTGGCACGTGAAAACAGAATTGTAAAACAATTCATTTGGTTTACTTTAATTGGTTAATAATGTCATTATGATGTCGCACATCAGATTTTTACATAAATTTGTTGATCCGATACAGGGAAGTTTACATATTAATATGTATTTAAATTAAATTGAAAAATACATAATTGGACAGCCCAGCTGCAGTTTTATTATTTGTGTTTTGGAAGATGTGTATTTTGCCAAAAATCCAAGTTAAATAAATAATACCGTTTATTTTTTTGTTGAACTAGAATAAAAAGGGTTATTGAAATTAGACATACCATAATAAAACACAGATGAAGTGATATCTCTATCAATGTGATTTCCATATGACGTCACATGTCTGCTATCTTAGATTTGCACAATAGTAATGACATCACAAATTTATCATCATAAAATGTTAGTATTATCCAAAACATATGAAAACATTCCTCTGAAGCCAGAAACATTTACCTGATTAAATAATTTCAATCAAAAATGTGAAAAATACACATAAGTGAATTTCATCAAAACATGCCTTAGAAAACAGTTGTCATGGAAACAAGCAATAACATAGTAAAAAACACAAAATATTAATGTGTTGCCCAATAAATTTTAGTGAAAGTCACAAAATTTGGTAGCTATTGCTTGCATGATTATCAAGAAAGTTCTCATTAGTTAGAATCAGTGCGGGCACTTTCTGCCCCTCCTTCCCACCAGGCCGGATAGGGTTAGGACCAATTGCAGTCACACTGTCTAGTGCTTTAATTATTTTACCATTCATATATTATTATATCACTTGCATATATCTTTAGCCCTAATTTAGTACAGTCCCAGCCTGACTTTATCAATCTTTCCTAAAATTAAATTAATCAAAGATCAGAAAAATTAATGGGAGTTGATCCAACTCAATAAAAACAGTTTTCCCCCAAACTGATCTAGACAGAATATTGTTTAAGTTAGCAAAAAAAACGTTTGGCATAGTTTGGGTTGAAAGATCTAAAATACATTTTTAATTATAATGTATTCATTATTTAGTACTAGTGAGTAGATCGATTCAGCTGGAAATGATCATGTTAATTTAAACACAGTTCATACACAGTAAAATTAAACTTGGTAAGATACCTGACTGTCGTGCCTGAACCATTACTTCCAAAATATTATGTGGAAGAAGGGAATTTTATACTCAACCTTAATCATTTCCTCCACCACAAAAAAGTGTGGGTAGTGAGATATAACATGATTAATTTTTAGAATGCAAAAGAAACCACATTTACATTTTAACAAGAAATCCAACTTTAGTGCCAACTCCTAAAGAGCTGAATTCGTTACTTAATAAAACAGAATTTTATAACCTTATTTTGTAACACAAAGTAAGAAATTTCTTTCTATTCTCAACTATAGCTTTCTTCGATATGAATCAAGCAATGAAACCAAACTCCCAATAAGTAATTACTACTCAGCATTTTATTACAAACACAAACAAAACAAAACAGGTCAAATGAAACATTCACTGATGACAGCTGCAACAACTGATGTATACTTTACTCTTGTAGGATTAGTACCTAAAAGTCTGCACAAGGCATTTGTGTGTGGAAGTCCATTTGCACCAGGCCTAGATCCCTCTAAAATGCCGCTGTCATCAGCAGCTATTCCTCAGAACACCATAGTTGCAAATGATGGTGATAGCATTGTGACTTCTGTTAACATTAATTCACTGAACCCTCTTGGCAACGCAAAGTTTACAAGACTAGCTGATATTGATGCACCAGAACGGGAAGTGATTCATTTTAGTCATTTTATTACTGCAGAACTTCAGTCAGGAGAAACTTTGCAGATCAACAAATATCTTGGCCACTATTGCATGTTGGGGCTCAAATATCTACTCCATCTTTTAAATGATGGCACCCATGGGATCTTGCACTATGAACTGCCACGGGAAGGATTTCAAGTACCATATGATCCTTTCAATAGAGAAATCAGGCAGTACTGCATCAGATGGCAAACTAGGCCAACAGAAAACCAGCTTGAAGTTATTGACAAGCTTGTGTCTTTAACTGATGGCAGTGGTGTGAGAAGCCGTGTAATTGTCTCATCAGAATCCCCGACAGGCCTCAGAAGATCAGCCATTCCTCTTGTCCCTTAATGTCACTCTGGTGCTAATGGGGTTTGCATTTGTCTTCACGAAGTTATACTGCTGTGATAACAACCTCCTTGGACTACAAGCACTGGCAAAACAGAAGGGACTTGGTCCAATCTTGTGTGGAATACAGTACAACCAAATGAATGGATCCATGTGTTCTGAGGTCCAGTTAGATTACCAGCAAGTCTGGTATTTGAACTTGTCATTAATTTTGACTTGATGAGGAAGAATGGATACCCCACAAGTCGTCTGGCAGCCAATGGTGCAAGAGAGTGGCTCCTTCCATGGAATGAGAGATCAACAATGAAAAATGAAGAAAGGCCTAGGCGCCCTGTTATACCTGATCCATATGGCTTCATCATTAATCTGTAAGTATATGAAACAAACTGTGCAAATGAGAACTAAGATTTGTACAAAATAAATATATATGTTCAACTTGATCTCCAGTTAAATGTATTCTTGAAATACAGTTAGTAGTGGTATATATTGACAATATGAACAAGTACTGTAGAAATATTCTTGAACCAGTTCAATTTGTATTAGCCATGCATACCAGGGACTAATACTGTAATTCAGACTTGGATCTTGCTATTCCTCTTCCAGCATCTGATTATTTCCACACAAGCACATTTCATGCTAGCCTGCACCACAAAACAAACAGATCTCTAGTATTAAATACTTTTAAGTCAAACTAAAAACATTCCTTTTTAACCCTTTCCCTTCCAAACCCCGATTTCAATTAAACCAAGAATGTCCTAACTTTTGACCCAGTCAACGAAATGCCTTAAAGCGACCATTCATTTTGTTCGTCTTGAAGAGTAGATTCTCAAAATGTTCATTGATTCATGAAACTCAGAAGTTGACAATTTTCATAAAATTTGACAAATTTATTAAATAGAAAAGTCGGAAGGGAAGGGGTTAAAAATGTAGTCCTAGGTAGCTAGCAAATGATAAGTATAGATATAATGCCAGTATGAATGTTCCCACATTTTCTAAAAGAAGGTAATGATCCCTGATGAAACCTGCTTTTCATGGTATTTCGTGAATATGTTGACGAGCTGAATATAAGTAGCCAATTAGACTGAAACAAGTCAAAAATAATATTGCACAATAGTGAAGTAAAAACAGAGCAAATACGAATGTTATATTTCAGTAATCCATCAACCAAAGAGTGTTCTAACTCCATCCAGCCCAAGCTTTTCTGGCAGGGTTTGCACGGGACAGGCAAAGTTGGGAAAGTCCTTGAATTTGAAAAAGAAAATTCAAGGCCTGGATTGTCCTGGTAAAAGCAATTCAAGCCTTGAAAATGCTTGATTTCTATGGCCGGTGTATAAATATCTTGCTTGTGGGCATATTAATAAATGCTATTCTTGTTCAATGTATGGCTTGACATGCCATTAAACTTTAGCTCAAATGAATAAACACTGAATATCCTCATAACGTGGTAAATATTATGAGCCTGGAAAACCTTAAAAACGGCCTTGAAAATTTTTAAATTTTAACTGTCCATAAGCGTGCGAACCGTGGGTCGATGTCTGTCTCGATTCAGCAGTCATGCACTCATTTTCAGTCCAAAATTAACTAACACATTAAACTTGTCTTGAATTCATTTATTTGGAAGAGCCGAACAACAGACTATTATTTGGAATTTATTAATTAAGTAGGATGCGAAGCGAATGAATTTGAAAGAAATCATCTTTTCAGAGACCAAGAGA
>JANTBY010277694.1:0-11678 GCA_024741335.1 Antipathozoanthus obscurus
AATGGTACCAGATGGATTGTATTCTTAATAGATCAAATCATACATTCACTGCCACATGGACTGTCAACTTCAACCATGGGTAACTTCTTTTTCTGTTTCATCATCTTATCAATTTCTCTAAGCGAATATCCTTTTGGAGCCAATCTCTGAGTTTCGAAGTGTTTACTATTTTCTTCAATTTTCATGGAATATTTGTACAGATCAGGATGTTTTTCATAGATTTCAGCCCATCGCTCCATATTGTTATACGGACAAAAATAACATCCACTCTTTACTGGAATTGGCAAACGTGCTTTTTTGATTAAATTAACACAAGATTCACGATTAATTTTGTAATCAATCAATGGATACAAATTAGTTACATAATCAACTTTTGCAGGTTTCATTCTATGAACTTCACCATAATCAATTCCCATGTACTGATACACATGTGAATTGAGTTTTCGATAAAATGCATGAATTGGCAATACTTTAAAATCTCTAGTACACCAACGCCAAACTTGAGAGGGTATCACTTCACGTCTAAGGCATTTATCCGATAATGCTTCTTTTTTCCTATTTTTTACAATTTCAAATGAAATATTTCTTTTTTTAAGATATTTTTCCATGACATCAAGATATTCATATGTTTCAGGCATTTCATCCCCAGTATCAGAAAATATCACATAGTCTAGTGGAAATTTATTTTTGACTAGAAATACGATCAATGCTGTAGAGTTTATTCCTCCACCATAGCTTACAATGTATTTTGCATCTTCTTGTCGCGTGAGACCTCGTGAGTCTAAAATACGTTCTTGTACTGACATTTATCCGGTATTCTCCCGCATTTTAATAGATCCTGTAGAATAAAATGTCCTGCAAATTAAGTTAAACTTTGTTAGCATATTCTGGATTTCTTGCATTTATGAATATTGGAAAAATTTTGATTTCTTAAAGATTGTCAGAAATTTTGCAGGATTGTACTAAAGAAAATTGATGAAAAGACGGTACAGATACGCCTACAGAATAGACATCATAGAGAGATTCTCAAAACCAAGAAGATACATCATCCTCTAGGAGCCATAAGATAGGTAAAGAACGTGCAGTTTGTAGAAGAATAGAATGGAAAAACAGATAGTTCCAAATTATACTTCATAATTAACTCGAGCTGGATCGATATAATCAGGCATGAAAAGCTCGACTAACTCAAGCTTGGAAACAACAAGGCAATCCTCAGAAGAAGAGATACAATATAGAATTCAAATTCTTGAGCAGATAATAGAGGAAGCAAAGACAAGGCGTGATGTCATCAACGAAAACTACCTTCTTTACCACATGAGACTGAGAGGAATCCAGAACTACACAAGGTCAAAGCTGTACAATGACCGTCTTTCCCTGGACACCAAAAACAACTACATCCTAAACTTCCTTCCTCGTTACTCCAAATACCAGGAGGACATCAACGACGAGCTTGATGCCATACGAGAGGAAGCCATAGAGTTGTCAAGGGAGAAGGTAACGGTATCCAAGATTCACACAAGAGAAACCAAGGACGGCACATTCACAACAAAAATCATAGAGTCAGGATCCCCCAAACTAAAGGCCGAACTGCTGAAGATTAGGGCAAAAGTTGCTGAATTAAAGCAAAAGCATTCGGAAGGCCAGAACATCAACATTTCAGCTGTAATCGTCCAGAAGGAGCTACAGGACAAGAAAGACAAGATTGAGAAGCTAAAGAAAGAGAATCACATTCTTCAGGTGGTGAAAGACAAAGATTGATCTGCAACAACTGCCATACATCATATCCTGCACCTACTGTTATTGACAAGAACCGCAACAGGTGGCTGTGTGAGAAATGCAACATGGCAAAACAAACCAAAAAGAAAGGTGATTCCAAATAGTAAAGAAAAACTCATCGATGATAGATGAGAACGGCAACGTCTTTGATTATGATGAAGCATCATTGTCCATCCTTGCAAAGAGCTGCGATTCCTACGGTGAATTTTATTCAAGAAATGAGGAAACCATACTTCCTGACATCCCAAAGGACATTATAGAATGGAATTATGCATGCCGTCCCACAATCAAGGGAGAACCAAACCGTCTGAAATATCTGCCAATGGTAGTAAAAGTTCTGAGAGATGAGCATCCATGGATACAGCTGCTTTGGGCTAGACAATGGGGGAAAACTACCTTGTTTGCCACAATACTAGGTCATGCAGCTACCACAAATTACGATTATGATCAGACCTATGTCAACTTTGAGCAGGAAGCCCTAAAGACATTCTCGGACAACAAGTTCAGAAAAGACGTATTCGCACAATATCCTCTTTCAGAATACATCGAGGGTATCTCAAAGTATGGTTCAATGTCCAAGGTCACAACAAAGACTCGCTCCACTATCGACATGGTTACAGCTCTGAACAACTGGAGACACACCCAAGGCAAGTCAAACAAGAAGATGGTAATCGATGAGGGAAACGACATCAACTGGGCAGGATTCCGTAATGCCCTGGAGACACAGGCCGACACGATGGGTGATCTTCTCATCGGAGGAGTTGGTGGATTCGTTGACACACTATACCAAAGACAATGGCTATCCACAAACCAGATGGAATATGATTTCAGGAGAGGGGAAACTTATCAGGGATTTGAGAACATGTCCTGGAGGGCAGACCTCGAATTTGATCAGGAAGGCTTGGTGTACGGAGACTACATGCTGGACGTACTTGATGGTGACTGGAACCCAAGAGCTCCCAAAAATTACTCAAAACATGGCTATCACTTGTCACAACTGTCAAACCCAAGAATCCCATTAACAAAACTATCTGCAGTGGAAGACTACAAGGTATCTCCAGAGTTTTCTATAGAGGCAAAGCTTGAGGATCCTGACACCACAACAAACGACTACAGAAGAAACGTTTTGGCTGAATTCGTAGAAGGCGAGCTAAAGCCAATAACGACAAAGGACATACTTGCACTATACGACAAGACCCAGAAACTGACCAGGTCCAGGGACGTTGACCGCAACAACGGTGACATATTCATCGGGATTGACTGGGGTGGCGGTGGCAAGACAATAGTCTGGATATGGCAGTGCATCGACAACAAGGCTCCAATCTTCAAGCTGCTTTGGGTCGAGAGGATAGAGACGGCAGACGTTGAGCAGCAAAAGGAATTCTGCATGAACCTCATTGACGCATACGAGGCAAAAAAGATAGTAGTTGATGCAGGAGGAGGAACAAGACAGGTCCAGGCTCTGCAACAGAGATACGGCACACGTTGCATCAAGAACTCCTACACAGTACGTCCTGATAGGCCATTGCCGACAAGGGACGAATATTCCAAGCAAAGAAGTGAAATGAGATATGTGATTGACAGGACTTTCTCGATTGACAGAATCATTGACCTGATAAAACATCCGTTCAAGGAGAAGAATTTCACGTCACCAAGAATTATTCTGCCTGGTGCAGATTACGAAAAAATATCCTGGATTAACAGGCAGTTTACTGCAGTTGAAGGAGAGAAGGCAAAGCTGAAATCAACAGGTCAGACATACATCCGTTACTTCCATGCAGACACGGAACCGGATGATGCACTGCAGGCCTGCAACTACGCATACATTGCATGGGACATTGGACGAAGTTCCGATACTGGAATCAGGTTCACTCCGCTAAAGCCAAAGGATGATCCATTCGGTGACGGATACTCCTAAGTTCTTTTTAGTCATTCAACAAAATAATCAACAATGGATGAATTGCCTCACAACTCAAATGAACCTAGAATTGTTCTTGGCTATGACAACCAGATCAAGCTTATGATAAACCAGACAAATGACGAGAAATGGACAGAAGAGGATTTCAAGCAGCTGGAAAGATGCGAGATACAGTACCTGGAAGAAAAATTAGGATACAAGATAACAAAACTGGAAGATAAAATTAGTCATGATGATTATGAAAAAGAACTTGAGGCATCAACCACATTTTACAAAAAGAATAATGATGAGCAATCATGAAGAAAATAATCTTTCCAAAGTTCTACAAAAATCCACTTCAAGAAATGGATTACATAATACTCATGGATCTATGGGAAGGAGTGCCACCATGAAACAACAAAAAAAGAAATGTTCTGGTGAGAAATGTGATTGTGATAATCATCCAGAAAAAAGAATGAGACAATACAATTAGTTCCTATTATGAGCTAAAGCTCGAATAGCTCATTGAATGCAGAACAGAAAGAGCAAGTACTGAAGATGCACAAGGAGCATCCAGAGTATTCCAACCAGACCATTGCCGACAAACTAAAACTGACAAGAAGTGCAGTGTGGAGATTTCTCTCATTGTACACAAAAAAGACAATCATAGACACGACCGGCTGGACTGATGAGGAACTGGCACTGTACGAGGAATTCAAGATTTACAAGAAAGAAAAAGACAAGCCAAAGAAACGCTGGTACACAAGAATCATCCCGCTAAAAAGAACGCTGGCTGACGGTTCAAACCTGGATGAAGTAACAGGAGAATACGGGATATCTGACGGCATAGCACAGCATAATAATTTTCTGAACAACTACACCCCTCAATACAATCTGCAGCCAATTGACGTAAAGCTTGATCAAAAAAAGATAACATCACAGGCCCCTTTTGTGGCAAAGACAAGAGACAACGGCCAGGTGATATTCCCAAAGTTTTTCATCAATCCATTGCAGGCATTGGACTACATTATTTTGCAGGATGTCTACACTCATACAATCTGTGGCAGTATCATTGATGTCCTGGTGTCATTTACCATGGGACGTGGAATTAGGCCTGTCCTGAAGCTAAACGACGAGGACAAGGTGGAAATCAAGAAGATATCATCCGAGGATCCTCAGTCTGCTGAAGAGAAAAAAGAGGAGACAAAGGAAGAGGCAATAGCCAGAGTTTTGGATGAGAACAAGAAATTGTTGGACCCGTTAATTGCAATAGACAATTCCTTCTCAGACCCAAAGCAGTTTGACCCATTTCTGGACGAGGATTTCAACGACAAGATAGAGGCTTTGATCAGAAACCATTGGATCTTTGGCAGGGACATGATGACATACGAGTATTTCAAGGACAGATTATTTACCTGGAACGAAACAAGATATCCAGACATTCCCAACGTGCTAAAGGTAATTCATCCAAGGGACATGGGATTTGTAAAGATAGACCAGCCAACCCTGAAACTTGAAGGCGTATCGCTGATGTTCTCAACTGACATAATCGAATCTTCTGACATGCTTTACCTGGAGCACAACTCAAACTCTCCAATCTACAACGGCAAGCATTACGGATATTCAAAGATGCAGAGAATGATTGGCGATGGGCGTTCACTGCGAAAGCTAAAGGACCGAGATTTTCCAAATGTCGCATCCATTGGTTATGCAGGATTCTCGGTAATTGCATTCAAATCAGACACAAAAGGTGCAGAAAAAGAGACAGAGCAAAACACGGTATTTGTAAACAATCTGACTGTCGGCTCACCAAATGCCACGACACTTGAGGATCCGGAAAAAGACATGAAGGTTCACAATATCGACACTGACCCAAAGATATCCGAGATGATTGAGATGGCACATTACCATGCAGAGGCTGCAGCAAAGTCAGCAGAGGTCCCGACCACCCTAGTATCAAAGGAGAAGGATCCGAACCGTGACACCCTGCTTGGAATTCTCAGGCTGTTCATGGAAAACGTGATCAGAAGACACAGAAGCGTAATAGGAAAAAAGATTGCAGCACAATGGTACATGAAAAACTTTCGAATTCTCTACAAGAAAGACGAAAAGGTATTGGAAAACTTCCATGTCGAGGCAGAGTTTGATGATTTCAAGCTGGAGTCATGGGCTGACCTGGTGGATTCAGTGGTACAGCTATCAAAAATAAAACCGCTAAAGGCACAGGCAATTGGCGAACTGTTGGGAATCGAGAACTACGAGTCCAAGGTGGATCCAGAGGCAGAACCGCTCCAGGACGGAATGGAATTTACGGACAACGAGGGCAACACGCTGAACATGTCCAAATCAAAATCAAAAGCCAGGCAAAATCCAACAAAGAAAGACGAATAGCATTATAATTCTAATTAACAATTTTTTGGCAAATGATTCCATGGCAAAAAACGAGAAACAGCTTCAGCAATGGGAAGAAGAGCTAAACAAAAGAACTCAACTTTTGGATACTCGTGAAAAGGAATTGGAAGCCAAGAGAGAAGAATTTGAAAAACACATCAAATCCGAAACTGAAAACTTCCGCAAACATGTTGAAGAAGCACAACAGTCTATGCAGTCTCAAATGAAGGGAAGACCGGGCGTTCCAGGATCCATTGAGCAGCCAAAGAGTGCCTTTAGGGACGCTTCCAAGGAAAGAAGGGACAGACTGGCCAAAGAAGAGGCTGAAAAGGCAGCAAAAGAGGCTGCATACAGAAAAGCAAAATCACAAGAAGAACCAGATGAATCTATAGAAGACTAAACTAGAAAACACTTCTTTAGAGCAATTTAGTTCATATTTTTTTTAAATTGACATCATGTAAATTACAGGCACCCGTATTCCTTGCAGCCTCAGAGATAAAGTTCACCGAGACTGATGACGGATTCTTTCTTGAATCATTTCTGATATCGAACAAGATGAACCAGAACGGATGGATGGTGACAGCAGAGGCCAACAGGCTTGACGGCCAGGACTTTGTCGGAAAGCCTGACATTGTTTTCATCAAGGACGGTAAAAGAGATCATACCACTGCCGACACATACGAAGAATCACTAAAGGTACAGGAGCCGTTCCGAAAGGGAACCATGCAGAAGGTGATGGGTGATGATACCGGAATTGAATTAACAACGGTATCAAAAATTGAGGATAAAGATACCATTGCAAAAATAAAATCAAAAGAGATTCAGTTTGTGTCACCAGCTGTATTTCCAAGATCATTGGAGGATGTCGAGATAATTCAAACAGGACCAAACTCCCACATCCATGTGTTACACAGATATCGAGCTCTGCACCGAGCTTTTGTCGACGAGCCGGCTTACGGAAAGACAGATGCACAAATTGGGGAAACATGCGAGGGAAACGGAAAGGAATGTTTCTTGAAGCTGCAACAGAAACAAGCAGCTGGCATCGGTGATCAGGAAGTCGAACCGTTGCGTGAAAGAAAAATCATCAATGTGAAAAAATGTCCGACCACGGGAAACACGATTGTAGAGTTTGAAAATACTTCTGATATACAACAAAACAAAAACAACATCAGTAAAATGACAGATTCCGATAAACTTGAAAAAATTGAAAAAAGTATTGCACAACTAACAGCCAAAGTTGCAAACATAGAATCAGAAGAGGACAAAAAGAAAGCAGAAGAAGCTAAAAAAGCCACTGAAGAAAAGGAAAAGGAAAAAGCAGAAGAAGCTAAAAAGGCAAAGAAAGGAACCGAGGAAATAACCGAGGAGAAAAAGAAAGAGCTAGAGGCAAAGAAAGCCCAAGAAGAAGATGAGAAAAAGGAAAAGGAAATGTCAGCAAAGATTGCAGCCGAGGTTGCAGAAAAATTACCACTAATTGAAAAATTTGTTGCAGCCAAAACACAAGTCTCTGGACTTGATGATGCAGCCCAACAAAAATTAAGAACCGAGATGCTTGCAGCATCCTTGGATGATGTAAAGAAACAATGGGAGTCAGTAGAACCATTTGTTGCAGCAATTCCAATGAACCAAAAACAAAATGATAATGCCCAGTCAAGCATTGGGTATTTCCCACAACCAAATCAATTTGTGGCATCCTCAAATCTGGATGAAATGTCCACTGAAGAACTAATGAAAGAAGCGGGGATTGATCAATAATGGGAAGTGGCGGTCCAGGAAACATCGTTCACATAGACAATCTCTATGTAAAGACCCAACCGGTAAAATCAAACACCGCAATTGTGTTGGGTGATTATTGCATATTTGATACTGACGGATTAAGGCCATTGGCCACAACTGACTTTTCAGCCAATGACCGATTCTTGGATATTGCAGCAAATCCTGTATTCCAGGCTGGTCACGATGCCAATAACCTAAACTCAACTCCTGCAAAAGACAGGGTATCAGAAGTCTCAGTAATTACTATTGGAGCCGATTGGACATGCAAAATGGCAGCAGGTGTTGAGCCAACAAAAAGAGTTGGAATTTCTCGACTTGATGCAAGAAATCCAGTGATTGCAGTTTCTGATGTTGCAAACGGTGCAGCACCAACCATAAACGAAATTCTAGGACAATACAAGCACAAGGAATTTGCAAGAATCGCAGCAGATTCAGTACTGAATGATGATGGAGTAATCTCCACAGGAGTGCTATGATCAAAATGAACGGCATGAAACATGGTGACAAACTGGTATATTCCCCATACAGCTCGTCAGTTTATTTCGGCAGGGGCGATATAGCAAGCAGCGACTTTAGCAATCCAATGGAGTTCATTGGAACCAAAAAGTTGGCTACAATGACTGAGACTCCAATGGAGTACTCGGCAAAGGTGGAAGGATTAAAGTCCCTTGCTGCCAGCATAAAATACAAGGATTACAAATTAGATTATGTAGGAGCATCAAAGGACTCCCTTAAGCAAATTGTACTAAGAAAGCAATTGGTTGCAACAATCCAGTCTGAAGGATACACTGCCAAAGGCTACATGGCAGCACAACAATTACAACAATTGGATGCAGCCATTGGAGGAATCGGACAGGGAGAAATTGACCCTATTCGAGTAGTGCCATTAATCAGAAAGATACTTGGCCAAAGACCAAACATGTTCTTTGTGGAACAGGGATTCTTTGGAGTAAACGTCGAGAAATTAGACGCTAGAGTTCCAGAGCAGGATACCAGAACCGGCCAAGTCCAGATGAATCCGCTTGAGAAAGTCGACTTTGACAAACTAAAGTTCTCCGAAGACAAGTTCAACCTAAAGAAAAACTCTCATGCCACACTACTTCCAAGTGAGACTTCCAAGAGGGCAGACTTTAACGTCATGCAGCTAAACTCTACAGATTCCATGATATCATTTGCAAGAATGAGAAACGGTCAGGGACTAAAGGAGTTGTCTAACTTGGACGGTACACCGGATCCAAATCCAGGAACATCCACCTATGTAATCAACGACCCTGAAGCAACTGGAGCATCAGCAATCCCACACGGAGCATTCAACGTGAAGAAGGAATTGCTTGACCACTTCCAATCACACTTTGATGAAAACGAGTCAATCATCACGACCACATTCTGGAATCCAATAGACTATGCCAGATACGAGTCAAACTATGATGTCCACGGAATCGACAGAGGAGTAAACGCAATAGTGTCAGGAGTGGTACAGCTTGCAGGAATCCCAGACGTGATAGCAATCCTGGACAGAGCAGTTCCAAAGGGATTGATCTATGCAGTTGATTCCCAGGCAGCACTAAAGGCCGAAGGTCCATTTGAGACCGAGTTCTGGAGAGAATACACCAGGGATGCAGACGCATTTGTCCACAGGGATTACGTTCAATTCCTCATTCCAAACTCAAAGAGATACGGCAGAAAGATTACGATTGATGCCACAGTCGACACTAGCAGACTCTTTGTGGCCGGCTCTGAAATCGACACTGATGCCAAACTGGAAAACTATGTCAGAGGCTCACAAAACCTCTTGAACAAACCGGCAACTTCATAGAGGGAGAATAATTTTTCCTTTCTTCTTTCCTCAATTTTGGCCTCTTCAAAAAAACCCCTTGAGCAAAGGGAGCTGAAGTCAGACCTTGAAGTTTTCTCATTTTCCAGACTGGATCATAATCCAGACTCCAGCGATATAACCCTGGCATTGCGTCCTACTAAAGACAGGCAGAAGGGGTTGCCATCATAACCATGAGCACAACCAACAACACCCTGCAGTTCATCAAGCTGGAATTCGTAAAGGAGCATTTTGGTTTTACAGACGAGCAGGACGACAACACGTTACTTGCAATAGTTCAGTCCTGCAATCTTGAAATCAAAAAGAGAATTGTGAATCTGATTGATGACATTGACACCATAGAGGGAAGCATATTCTTTCAGCCTGCAGCAGATGCAGCCCTGGTATACTGCGAGGCAGAAAAACTGAGAAGAATAAACAAGCAGTACGACGAGGCAGCCAAGGTAATGGTACAGTTTGAGTCCATGATGGAAAGCTACACCGGACAGCTGAGGGCCTTTGCACCTGCAAGAACCGGCAGAAACATCGCATCCAGGGATACGGACTTTGAGGATGATTTCTTTGCCATACGTCGTACTGTCTAAAACCCAGAACTTCTATTAGAGAATCAAATTCTACACAAAAGATGATATCATAAAACCCTGGTAAAACCTAGAGTTCAAATAGAACTGCCGGGATATAAAAAATAAGAAAATTGTTGTTATTCTGCGATTATGCTTACCTTGCTGATTGAATGCTTTGATATGTCTTTGTGAATATCTGATGTCTGCTTGTCAGGAAATGTCAAATCACACACATAGCACTTGAAACCCTCACATGGCATGTACCCTGTATTTTTAAAATTTGTATTAAAGTAATACGTAGAAATTATCAGTACGTTTTGCCGTATTAAATAGACGGTTCATATTATTTTCCTCTTCTCTTATCCCATGGCTCTGCATCATCAAATGTCATTAAATGATTGTAAATCTCATATCCTCGTTTTGTACAACTGCACTTCATGTTCGGAAAACTCGAACCTCAATAGATAAAGTGTTCTACTCATTTGATTGGTTTTTGTATATAGTTTCTGGAATTGTATGTGATACATGTAATATCAAGAAAAGTACTGGGTTGGAAACAGTAGAAACTTCTCTTAGCAAATTTTGTTACATATGATTTATCATGATAATCGAAGGGATATTCGAGGAAATAATCATAGTAACAATCCTTGGTGTGGGAGCCACAATATGGCGATACCTGGTATCAATAAAGCAAAAGCAAATCCAAAATCAGATAGCAATCAAGGAATTGTCAAACGAGATAAAAAATTTGAGAAAATCCGTAAAGATAATCTCTGGCATATTCATCACGTATTCAGAGCAGGCACATCCGAACCTGAACATTGATCACATCAAGGACATGGTAGAGGATTCATTAGAAGAATAATGACAACACCAGTCTAGATGTTTTGTCAGATGATTGGATAAATTTGACTATACGTAGTATAAGAATTTTAGATAAAATACATAAAATTAAAAAAATATGTCTTGAAAAAACATAGAAAAATATACTAAAAATCATTGTTTGATTGTATTGGTAGATCCTTGGAAAGATTGTGAACGGATTTATGATAATCATTTTATGGATAGAATGAATGACAGATATTTACCATCAAATCAAGTTAAGGTGGCATTAAAAGAAGGCAAAAAAATAGAAATGACGAAAAATGAATATCAAGTAAGATGGAGAAAATGGGAGATTATTGTGTCATTACACAGATGTTTTTTATATTTACGAACTGCTTACACAGTATAACTAGGGATGATTTGTGTTTAACTTATTTTAACAAGTTTTATTACTATATTATGGTGCTATAAAATCATGAATGCATGTCCCATTAGAAATAGTAGTGGGGACATAGGTTGTCCCAAATGTTTTATTTCATTACAGAAAAAAAAGGCCCCATTTAAGATGTATGGGGAACATGTAGGTAATTTTGAATCATATGATGTCCCATAT
>JANTBY010288791.1:0-11143 GCA_024741335.1 Antipathozoanthus obscurus
CCCGACACGCCGCACTTCCGACCTATTGGGATGGATTAAGCCACAAAGTCCCCCCCCCCCCCCCCCCTCCATTTCTTCAAAACTATATATGATATAAATATTGAACTTACACTGTTAATTAAAAATCACAAGGCAAGTCAAATGCAAATTCAATACATTAGCTCTGACGTCACAAAATCACCATCTTGGATTTCCATGGCTGCCATCTTGGATTTTTAAATATATTGTCAAATTGATGCAAAAAGTTATTTTTTTAAACACATACAGGTTAGAAATTCCCCGACCGGGACTCCAACCCGCGTCTCCTGGTTACTAGTCAGACATGATAACCACTACACCACCGAGACTCACCATGCTGGCAACAAAGCAAATTACGGGGAATAGAATTATCTTATGTGGATGGTCCCTGGGACCCAATTTTTTCTTCATTCAAGTGTGTTTTTCTGCCTTAGAGCCTTTATTCAAGAACTCACACAAATATCCCATAAATTGCTATGTTGCCAGCATGGTGGTGAGTCCCGGTGGTGTAGTGGTTATCACGCCTGACTAGTAACCAGGAGATGCGGGTTCGAGGCCCGATCAGGGCATTTCAAACCAATTTTTTTTGGACTAGTGTGGTGGAAGGAGAATAAAAATGCTGTACTGTTTATATTTCTTTTTACACAAAATTTGCTAAATAGCTTTAATAAGCAATTTCTTTAATATTTAATCCAATTTTATCCAATGCAATAAAAAATTGTATTTGGTTGAGATTTCAGTTACCATGGTAACAACATAATTAGAAATCAAAAATTGACTACACCAAAATGTTTCCACATAAATTTGAGGAAAAGTCCCCAAACAGGAGTAATGAAGGTACAATCATTTAGGAGTAATAAGCGATCAAATACAAGGGGGGTGTCAAATTCCCCACCCCCAGTCTGAGAATTTAATTAATACTTAGGCTGGTCAACAAGATTGGCTAGCCTGTCCCACACTGAACATAATAAATCTATACACTATCCGAGCCTAAACTCAAAGACCACAATGATTAAGAACCATATGCTGGTAGGGGTGCATATCTAAATATCCATTATAGGAGTGTTAGCTTCCCCTGCTTCCTTCCCTTATGGTCCATTTTTAACTTGCTACAAGTCTTGAGTTCTTTCTTAACCTGTTTGTCTAATGAGCAATAATTATTCTTGAAAATAAATCCTGAAATTAGATTAACAAGTAGATTTAAAGCTTAATTGACAGTTGTGAAATAAGAATAACCATAAAAAACAAGCACAGGAAACAGATGTTCACATACCCAACATAGGCACAAGAAAACAGGAAACACACATGTGTAAAATGAACTATAAACAACAGAGTTTATGCTTGTTTCACAGATAATATTCACATTCAGGTGAAAAAAGATAATATGAAAAAAAAAGCAAACACAAAAAATGTTTCTTTTTTCTAGTGCACATGTGCTTATTTCATGCATTTTCCTGTGTTTCTGCTTGTTCTTGTGTTTATTCTTACTTTGCAAGTGTGAACTAGGCTTAACAGTTTTACATTGAAATTACATAATTCCTAGATTTTATACACTGTTTAGTTTGCATAGATCATTCTTATATAGTCACTTTTCATTCTTTTAACTACATACATGTATATATTACTCACTTTTTACTTTGAAGTTAATTTTGTTATATACAGAACTGTAAACTTTGCGGCAGATGTCTGGAATGCCTTAGACATTACACTAAGAGAAATACCAACCTTAGCTACCTTCAAACGTAGCATATCCAAAGCCAAATTTTAATGTGTAATTTTTATCTTTCTAAGTATGTTTATCTTTTATTTGTCTTAATTTCTTCCCTTTATTTGTTTTTAATGTTATTACATATATATATATAATAGCTTAAGTTTATGTAGTTCTTTATATTTTTCTTGTATTGCTTACTTTAATTTTACTGAGGACCTTTCTGTAAACCACTTATGTGATGTTGGCTTCCTCATTAAAGATTATCATTAATTAATTAGAACCTACCTGAAAACACCCCTAGTAAGTGCAGCATTTCTGCCAAAATATTATTATAATTATTAACAATTATCCCCCAAAGTGGAGGTGACTAGTGGTGGATATTCACTGAGCCGCAAAGCGGCAAGGTGAATATCTATCGCTAAGCACCGACACTGAGGGGATAATTGTTTTAGTTTTAACCAAACAGGTGAATAGCACTTTTGAAATTAATTAATTTTTTCACAGACAGCTTGTCCATCCATCTCACGAGTGTTCACATGTCAAGTTTCATGCATAAGTAACCGAAGTGAATAGCACAGGATATTTGGTGTTTGATGAACCAATTAGAGCGTGCGACAAGTGCTATTCACCTGTTTGGTTAATACTAATAGTTAATATCATTCATTTATTCATTCATTCATTCATTCATTCATTCATGTTTTCTAGGCCACTTGAATATCCCCTCCCCTTTCTCTCCTATCCTATTAATGGAATTAAAAAAAACAAGGAAATATATTTCAGGTTCTACCAAAATGAGTGCTATCAAGGTGAACATCAACCCATTCCTGACAAATCCTCAAGACCACAACACTGCAACAAATCCAATCTGAGAGCATTAAATTTGAAAGCATCATGGGCTAATTTCAGTGATACCTCCCTCCAGAGAGACAGACAGTTCTGCGCGACATGTCCACTGATAAGTCCACTTCCAGTTTCGTGTTTCACGCCATCAGAATTACAGAGCTGCACAATTAAATACCTGCCAGAACTCTTCGAGCAACTTAGAGATGATGAAGATGACTCATTGCCAATGGGGTACAAAACAACAAATCAACCCATACCAGATGCAAGTCAGCTGGTCGAAGTAGCAAAAGACAGTGTCCATTTTGTTGATGGCGATGGAGGAACTGTAAGTTTGTTTGTTTACTTGATAATGCATTGACAGAACTGGGATAAACTTGAAACAAAATAATTTAAAAATATTTATTTATTTTGGAACATAAAGATTTGTTTTCCAAGAATCACTATACTTTGTTTCTCAGAATCTTGTCTTCATTTCTCAGAATCAGTCCTTGGATCAATGAATCGTGATCAGGATTTCATCTCTAAATTAAATTGCAGTATAAACTTTCATTTCCAGATGGATGCAATAAAAGATGTAGCCAAACCCATTGATAAGCAATTATTTTGGTTCAATAATGAAACTACATTTTGATCTGCATCATCTGGGCTGTTAAACTTATATATCCAGTTCAAAGGGTCAGATTAATCTGAATCTGCAACATCAATAGGTGGTGTTTTTCCTAAAGTTTGGAATGGAAGGTACATTGATTGGGAAAGGAGGTATAACAATAGCACTTCTCTTATCCCAAGTTAAGTTTTAGACGGGTTTACAGCTGGCAACTTGGAGGTACAACCAGCAGGGAAAAGCAGTACAATGTACCCATGTACTGTCCTTAAATAAAACACTGATAGGATCCACAGATAACTACTTTCAGTTATGTGAATTATACAAAAACGAAGCTGACAAAAATCCCAGGGAGGACTGTCACCTGGGCAAAAAAACCCTGATTCTGTTTAAGACAAATGTTTAGCCTTTTTCTTAACTTGATTAGGACTTAAAGTACTAGTACAAATGAAACCCTAACATTATTCTCAGAGAAGAACAGTAGCATGAGTGAAAAGTTTACCCCATGAAAAAATTTCTGTTTATCAATATAAGTTGGAAAACTATATGCTATCAAGCAGTATATACAGCTTATTTATCTTATGGGTGTACCTTCCAGGACTATAACAGATTGGTTATTGATAATGGTTGTCATTCTGTGGACAGGTGAATGTGACATCGCATGGTATTTTACCACCTGGCTATCACAGATTTAGACTACGCTGGATTGATGCTCCTGAGCTTTCAACGGTATTTAGATTCTACAGAAGGCACGACAATTCAGATAGATTACAACCAGTTCTTACAAGGCACATTGGTAGAGATTCTTTGTATAAGGCAAGGCAGCTGATACACTTGGCCACCAAAGTTTACATCGAGTCCAGTGATCAAAAGGATTATTATGGAAGATTCCTGGTAAACTTGTGGGTTGATCTGGGGCACTCACACCTGAGATCCATTTCAGAAATGCTAGCAGAAACAGGTCAAGCATACCAACTTATGCAATTTGGAGTCCATGAAGTTGTCAGCTCAGCTATAAAAAAAGCAGTTGTGGAAAAGTGTGGGATTCGTTCACTGCCACAAAGATGTCTAGAATACCCTCTCCGCCCATGGGATATTAGACATGATGAACAACCAGAAGAAGTATGTCTGCTTTTGATTTTGTATAATTTCATTTCTAAACAGGAGTGATAGACAGCTAGCTAACAATTGTATGCTGACAAAATAGAAGATCACACAATCAATGCAGTTATAGACAGAATACTCACCAAAACCTAAACTATTAAAGGTAGATTTATTGCTCAACATTTCAGTGTTCTTACAATGCCATTCTCAAGATATAAAACATTGAGAAATTAAGTAATCTCTCAACCCTATCAAATGAATGGCTAGATGTTTCCAAAGCCAAAAGACCAAATGGGCAAAGAAGAAACTTGTGATCCCAGCTATGTCATCCTATGCACTGGCTGCAGCAAGAGTTACATCAGAGAAATGCAAAGAAAATCCCAACAAGAACAGGCAACCACCAAAAGGTTGTTGCAAGGTGACAAACAGAAAAATCAACACTTGCAGACCATGTGAGAAAAACAATTCACAATATCACGTGGGATGAGGCCACTATCCTAAGAATTAACAGTAATTAGTGACAAAGAAAATTTTTTGAGGCTTGGGTGATAAACTGTGTCAAAGACCCCCTCAACTGTGATGATGGGGCGCTACTCCCTAAAGAGTATTATTTTGCATTTGACTCCTTTAAATAAAAAAGGACACTGATTTAGAATTTTTAATTAGCATCCTGTTCAAATCTTGGTTCTTTGTTAAGTTTTTCTTCACTTCCCCTGAAGAAGGTCAGTGACTGCAACCGAAATGTTGGGAACATTTTATTGCAAATAATTTAAAAACAAAAATGTACCCACCTGGAGACAAACCCAGTTTTAATAAATAATCTCTTTTAATTGATAATAATATTGGTTGCTTAGAACTATAATGGACCCAAACTAAAATTAATTCATACTTTGATGAATATTAAACTGTATAGGTTGAACCATGCTTAAGATTATTTGAAACTTCTTAGACACTATACTAATATTTTAAGCCAAGCAAGCATTCGGCTCCCACACAGAGCCTTGTTCACGCTACAAGAAATGCTAGTGGTCACGGGTTCTAAAACCATGTGACCGTAGCAAGTTGTCTCAGATGTGGGGGAGCAGGTATCGGTCTGTGTCTTTGTAGTAACAACAGCTCTTATGTCTGGGAAACAGAGAGAACATTAAAATCAAGATTCACCGAACACCTCAGACCGAGTAGCACCTCTTCGGAAGTGTCAAGACACATTAACAGTGACTGTCCCAGTCACAAAGTTGAAGTGGAAGTCCTAGATCACGAGGACAGATGGCTAGAACGTGGCATTAAGGAGGCTATTTAAATCTATATTTGCAGGCCAGACCTCAACAAAGACACGGGCCGATACCTGCTCCTCCACATCTGGGACAACTTGCTATGGTCACATGGTTTTAGAACCTGTGACCGCTAGCATTTCTTGTAGCATGAACAAGGCTCTGTGTAGGAGTCGAAAGCTTGCTTGGCTTAAAATATTTGTATAGTGTCTAAGAAGTTTCAAATAATCTAAAATTAATTCATTATGTCTGATCGAACTCACCTTACATCTGCAAAAGGTAGTAATTGTGTCAAATTAATATACTCCTCCCATCACATTTGAAATTTCATGACAGTAAAATGATATGAATACAGTTGTTATATCCTTGCATGCAACTTTGGTTATCATTTTTCTTCAATGCAGGATACCATCAACATATGTGAACTGCAGAGCTGCTCCGAAAGTGTGAAAGCCCAGCTAACTGATAACGGAAAACATGACACCCACTGCTGCAACTTTGCCGTGAAACTGGTACCATCACCATTCAACAATGAAGGACTCTGTTTTTATGCAAAGTCAACGATACCCAACTCTGGGTATGGCCTATTTCTCCGCCCCAACAGACGTGCTCCTATAGAGAGAGGTGAAATTCTCTGTATGTATTCTCCCAAGAAGATAGCAGGTCCCCAAGAACTGGAAACTAGCACTCGTGACTATGCAATCCAATGTGGTACTCACTGGTTTGATGCTGATGTATACGATGGAGGCAACATAGGGAGATTTGCTAATCAAGCTGGAATTGACGTTGCTCTGAAAGCAGCAAGGGAAGGTGCAGATCTTGAGAAGTCACCCAGAATGGATTGGAGGCCAGTCAATGAGATCATGAACAGCTTGCAGAATGCTCAGTATGAGGTTAAGTCAGGTCAACTTGTACTTGTGGCTAAGGAACGGATTGAACCATCCAGACACCCTGTGGAGATCTTTGTATCATATGGACCATTACATGCATACTGGATTCCGAAAATAATCACCAGCCCTGAAAGCTTTGACGCACAACTTGTGGAGTTAATTGACTGGATGCTCTGTTCCCCTCAGTCCAATTGGTCATTTGAAGAGAAGTGTTCCTGGTCAGGCCTGTCCTCATCAGATATGCAAGAATACCTTTCAAAACATGAAAACAATTGAAACAAACATCAATGCTTTAGCACACACAGGTATATATATGTACAGTTACGCCAAGTCAAAAAAATGTTGGTTAGCATCCCCACCCGACCACTGAAAGAGCAACCAATGCAATTCTTTTTTATTTTTCATTTTCAGAGATTTTCTTTAAAAATGTTTTTATAGTATTTTGCGACCTGTAGAACTTGGTAGAAGTCTGAATTAGTTGTCTGAAAACTGAAATTTCTTGAAATTTATAGTATTTTGTATTAAATTTATTATTTCACAAAAATTTATGTTTTTTGCATTCTAATATGACCGATTTATGTATGATATGGTATGCCTGAACAAATCAATGCAGTAATGACAGTAAATAGGGATATGTTTTATTGTATTTCTGTATCAAAATTTCAAAGTCAGTAAAAAAACCTCCCTCCTGACCTAAAAATTTGTGGAAAAAGGATGCTAACCAATTTTTTTCACTTGGCCTTACATAGGATAATATGAATACAAATAAGATTTCAACAACAGCATTCAAGGTCTACATGACATTTTAAGGCATGCCAATTCAGATAGATCATAGCTAATTCTCATGAGGCAAATAGGCCTTTTGCAACAAGTGATCACATGGTACAAATAATGATATTCACCCACCCAAAAAATTTACTAGCTGGTCATTCAAGTTTGTCACTCATCCGATATCGGAGCTGCGATGGCTGATCTAGACATAACTTATTTTCAATATGCGAATGCCGTTCTGGACAACATAAAAGAAACTCGTACAGAATGAAGGAAGCCATATAAAGTCAGACAAGTGTGTGGCACTCATGTCCCTCCCCCTCTCCCCATCCCTAGTCTGGATAAGATAAATCAAAGGAAGATCTACTGAGCACGGAGATATTTGAAGTGGAAGAAATGCACTTGCCACAACCCACAAGCAAGAAAATTGACACACCCAGTCGAGCAAACCCACCCAAAAAATTGCAAAAATTTTGGTATAAAACTCCTTTCAAACCATTACTACCTGGTCATGCAAGTTTGTCACTCATCGGATACTGGACCTGCGATACGCGAATGCCGTTCTGGACAACAACAAAAAATCGTACAGAATGAAGGAAGCCATATAAAGTCAGACAAAGGTGTGGCGCTCACGTTTTGCATCGAAGCTCAGAGATTTCTACACCAGCCTTTTCGGGCGTAACGGTTGCACCATTGTAATTTTAACAAGGGTGTGTATTCCATCCCAAACTTATGTTTGGGCTTCCGAATTTTGTTCATTATATTGAGAATTTCTTTAAATCGAGGTTCATTATATTGAGGTTCCGTTCCATACATTTTACTTTAACTTTGTCCAGGCTGAAAAATATTCTTTGTTATATTGAGGACTTCATTAAATAGAAGTTCATTAAATCAAGGTTTTACTGTACATCCCCAGTTGTACAAAATCACAGTTGCACCTATTAGTGCAACAAGCAAATGATTGGTTGCAGGCTATTCGGAAAGCAAATCCACAAACTGGTCCAACAACACCCAGCCCAACAAATGCACAAAACAGAATTAGCAAAATGAGTACTATCAAGGTCAACATCAGTCCATTCCTGACAAATCCTCAAGACCAGAACACTGCAACAAATCCAGTCTGAGAGCTTTGCGCCTTGATACCTCACTCCAGAGAGACAGACAGTTCTGCGCGACATGTTGACTAATAATCCCACCTCCAATATGGTGTTTCACGTCATCAGAATTACATGCAGAGCTGCACAATTAAATACCTGCCAGAACTCTTCAAGCAACTTAGAAATGATGAAGATGACTCATTGCCAATTTGGTACAAAACAACAAATCAACCCATACCAGATGCAAGTCAGCTGGTCGAAGTAGCAAAAGACAGTGTCCATTTTGTTGATAGCGATGGAGGAACTGTACGTTTGTTTGTTTACCTGATAATTCATGACAGAATTAGGATAAACTTGAAACAAAGTGACCGAAGTGAATAGCACAGGATATTCGGTGTTTGATGAACCAATCAGAGCGTGCGAAAAGTGCTATTCACCTGTTTGGTTAACACTAACAATTAATATCATTCATTTCTTCATTCATTCATTCATTCATTCATTCACATTTTCTAGGACACACTTGAACCTCCCCTCCCCTTTCTCTCCTATCCTATTACAAAGGAATGGAATTAGAAATTGAAGAAACAAGGAAATATATTTCAGGTTCTACCAAAATGAGTGCTATCAAGGTGAACATCAACCCATTCCTGACAAATCCTCAAGACCACAACACTGCAACAAATCCAATCTGAGAGCATTAAATTTGAAAGCATCGTGGGCTAATTTCAGCGATACCTCCCTCCAGAGACAGACAGTTCTGCGCGACATGTCCACTGATAAGTCTGCCTCCAGTTTCGTGCTTCACGCCATCAGAATTACAGAGCTGCACAATTAAATACCTGCCAGAACTCTTCGAGCAACTTAGAGATGATGAAAATGACTCATTGCCAATTTGGTACAAAGTAACAAACCAACCCATGTCAGACACAAATCAGCTGCCTGAAGTAGCAAAAGACAGTATGCATTTTGTCTCTCCAGAGAGACAGACAGTTCAATGGTCGTGCGATCTAAAGACGGATAATTATGAAAGATTCCTGGTTAGCTTGTGGGTTGATCTGGGGCACTCACATCTGAGATCCATTTCAGAAATGCTGGCAGAAACTGGTCAAACATACCAATTTATAATGGTTGTCATTCTGTGGACAGATGAATGTGACATCGCATGGTATTTTACCACCTGGCTATCACAGATTTAGACTACGCTGGATTGATGCTCCTGAGCTTTCAATGGTATTTAGATTCTACAGAAAGCACGACAATTCAGATAGATTACAACCAGTTCTCACAAGGCACATTGGTAGAGATTCTTTGTATAAGGCAAGGCAGCTGATACACTTGGCGAGGAAAGTTTACATCGAGTCCAGTGATCAAAAGGATTGTTATGGAAGATTCCTGGTTAACTTGTGGGTTGATCTGGGGCACTCACACCTGAGATCCATTTCAGAAATGCTAGCAGAAACAGGTCAAGCATACCAACTTATGCAATTTAGAGTCCATGAAGTTGTAGACTCAGCTATATAGAAAGCAGTTGTTGAAAAGTGTGGGATTCGTTCACTGCCCTAAAGGTGTCTATAATTACACCTCCGCCCACATCATATTAGACATGATGAACAACCAGAGGTATGTCTGTTTTTGTATCGCCTGACCATCAAAAAAGCTTCCAACTCAATTCTTTTTTATTTTATTATTTTATTATTTGTTTTCATACCATTTTGCAACCTGCAAAACTTGGTAGAAGTCTAATAATTACCGTATTTCCTCTAATAAGCCCCCCCCTTCTAATAAGCCCTCAGTCTGAGACGTGGAAAATTTAATAACCCTAGCCTCTAATAAGCCCCCACCCCCCAAGTATGGCCATTTTCTCCACAATGCAACATTATATATATTTGCATCTGTTATCCTTACAAGACATACAAATTGTTAATCACAATTATACTTAAAGATGAATTATTGAAAAAAAAATCACAGAAGCCATAAAATATTAAAAATTGGTGCTACTTTTCTTGTACTTTGTTGATATTTCTCTGATTGTTGACAGTTCAGTTTTGAATGTAACATGGATTTATCAATAATTCTTTTTTTGTATTTCTATCAAAAAACGCAAAAATTTAATAAGTCCCCAGCCTTTAATAAGCCCCCCCCTTCCAATAAGCCCCCCCCCTTCTAATAAGCCCTGGGCAGTCTACAAAACCTGAAAATAAACTTGCCCCCAGAGGGCTTATTAGAGGAAATACGAACCTAGCTGTCTAAAAACTGACCAAATTCAATATAATTTTTTGTATTAAATTGATTATTCCACAAAAAATTATTTTGTTTTCCTTCTAATATGACCAGTTTATGTATGATATGGCATGCCTGAACAAATCGACAGTCATGACCAAGCAAGACAGCAAACCAGACATTGGAAGAGACTGGTCAAAATTCTGGCAAAATACAGCACAACAGATAAGACAAGATAAGATAAGATAAATCAAAGGAGGGCCACTGGATATTGTTTTTTTGATAAACCTTTTGCAGGGTAGTCCAGGAGTACGAAGAAAGAAAAATGTTGGCTGACGTCAATTACTTAACAGAAATAAAAATGTAAAGTCTAAAGTAAATCTCCAAACTGCTCCAATAACATCCAGCCCGACAAATCCACAGAACAGAATTACCGGACAGCAAAGTGGGAGTGGAGAAAGAGGAAATGACCATGATGGTTCATCAGTCATGCAATACAGTACCGAAGCACTGGATTTGGACCCTGGAAGACTTGACGCACAGAGTTATCCAACTGGTGCTAAGAAACTGGTCACACAATACCAGAAACTCTGTGGTACAGACAATGACGAGAG
>JANTBY010299892.1:0-11056 GCA_024741335.1 Antipathozoanthus obscurus
AAGCGGATCGAACCCGGCTTCTACATTGAGAGCTGCGTCGGGGATGGCACCCACGCCTGCGACTTCCTGTTCACCGTCGACATGGAGTTGGAGCCGGTCGTGGGGTACGCGTTCGCCAAGTGGGAGAAGGCAGACTGATGAAGTACGTCAGCAACATGGACCTCATCTATCGCATGTCCAACCGGGAGTATTACCGGATGGTGGACGACATCGAGAACGGTAGGTTCCAGACGTTGGAGGACTACACGGTCACGGGTGGCTGGGTCATCGACCGCAACGTGACCGATGCATTCACCGAGTCGGAGCTGAACAAGGAGGCATTGGAGGGATGAACGAACACGAACGCATGTTGGAAACGGTCGCCCGCATCGAGCGTGAGCGCAACCCGCAGCCGTGGGAGGTTCCGCAGTGGCTGGCGTACATCATCGGTGCAGCGATGATTGCGCTGGTCGGTGGGTCCATCCTCGGCGGATTCATCGGCGCACTGCGTGTCAGTGGACGTGGGTGTGGGTGCTGATGAGCAACTACGACGAGTGGCTGGACGACGAAGGCAAGTCACGCCCGCATGTCCACCTGCCTGACGCCGATGGCTACGTGGTTGAGGAGGATGGCTCAACGACGTTCCGTTGTCAGGTGTGTGGGCAGGTATGTGAAGTCAATGGAGAGGAGGACTGACATGAGCTACATCAGCATCGGCGGCGACACCGGAGTACCGGGCAGCAGCTACGACATCGTGCGTTGCGAACTGACGGAGAAGTCCAACGGCAAGTGGCGCATCGAGCTGCGCTACGAGTCGGGCACCAACCAAGGCAAGTGCGTGCCCAACTACCAGGGCCGGCTGTTCGTGGAGCGTGGCGAGAGCGTGAGCCACGTCTGCAACAGGGCCAGGGAGCTGGCGAGGGAGACGCTCGAAGGCGAGCAGTTGGTCAACGCCTTGAGCGCAATCGAAGACGTGTACGACGAGTGGGAGGGGGACTAACTCGATGCGCGACTACTGCAAGGAGCAGGTGGAGGAACGCACCGGCTCCCTGTTCGGCGGCACTCGACAGTGCAGCCGATACGCGGTCAAGGATGGGTACTGCAAGCAGCACCACCCGGATGCGGTCAAGGCCAGGGTGGACAAGCTCGTGGCACGGCGAGCCGCCGACGCCGACGTGACGGCGGCACGCTGTGCCTTGCGTGAGAAACAGGAAGAACTTCTCGCTTACCTGATGGAGTGCGATCCAGGTGAGCGAGAAGCGTGGGTGCCCGGAGCCGCCCGCCTCATGGACGAGGCACAGAGTCTCCAGGCTGCGTTGAACGCGGCCAATGTCAAACGAGGATTGCTCAATGACTGACTCGACTGCCAAGCGACAGGCCACCTGCGAGGAGCGGGTGGACGACCAGTTCGCCCGAGTGATGGACACGCTGCGTCTGCCGCACTCGTTGGGCTGGCCACGTCACGACGAGTGGGCAGACAAGGACGAACACGACAGGGAGGCGTGGTTCCAGGACGAGTGCAAGCTCAGCGTCGTCGTGGACTGGACCGAAGACGACCCGCCCTACGTGGACCTGTTCGAGTACGGGTTGAGCTTCGACTACGTGGAGCCCGACACCTTCAACGAGCAGCCCAACGGCTACTACCGATGGCAGCTCTCGTGGGGTGGGCCGAGCGACGAGGTCAGGTACTACACCCACCCCATCGAGGACGTGCGCCGCTTCGGCGGCACCGTGGAGTACGCCTTCATGGACTGGTTCGATGGTGCCACCCGTGAGGTGAAGGGGGTGGACAAGGACATCCTGCTCGACGTCCTCGACCACATGCTCGAATGCGGGGTGGCCGGCTGATGGCCTCCTCGAAGCGAGAGCCCGCCGTGGACAGGCGCAGCGGCTACCGCAAGGCAGTGGACGACAACCCCGACGCCACGCTGTTCTACGTCCACGCCACGCACACCGAGAACCCGCCCATGTTCTGGGCGATGGACCACTACAGCGAGGACGTCATCGGGCTGGTCGAGTTCGGCCACAAGTACGCCTGTCATCGAGGCAGGCTCGCCGCCGATCTGGTCGAGGCCAAGCTCCACGAGGAGGGCCACGCCACCGAGGGTGACACCCAGGTGCTGGCCCTCGACGGAGCGTTCAAGCTGGTCCGTCGCACCTGGGATCCCGCCAACTTCGCACCACTGCCGAGCGACGACTGACAATCTGAGGGTGTCGGCCAGGGCACCCGAAGGTTGTGCCGGTAGGCTGTCCGGTTTACCGTACACCTGACCGGCCAGACTCCCCTACGCACACCCGGCAAGGGGAGTAACAGGGCGAGCCGGTCTCTCCGGAGGCTGGCTCTCGCCCTGTGTTTACGTGGAGAAACCACAACATGACGACGACTGCATCCGAGCTGCTCGAAGTGCTGACCCTGCCCCGTGTGCAGGAGCAGCGGGTTGCCTTGCGCAAGCTGGTGACGCCCACGCTCGTGGAATGGATCGGGGATTACGAGCCCCTCCAGGGAGACCCGACCGGCCAGACTCCATGTCAGGTTCTGTTCAACTGGTGCCCCATCATCGGGACGGGGGACGACCAGCTCAACATCCAGCGAGCCACCATCACTGCGCTGCGTGACTACCTCTCGGTCGAAGTGCTGACCGGCATCGCCGCCGGTCGCATCAGCAAGGAGAGGTTCTTCCAGTGCATCGTGGACCCGACCGCCAAGGGCTTCCGGTCCACGTCCGCTCGCAACAAGACCGGCTACGAGCTGGGCCGACCCGAGTGGTACACCGAGACGTGCCACGCAGACGTCATCGAAATGGTCACGTCTGCTGCGGAGAGCGAGGCCGAGGGTGTGTTGCACGCCGAGGCGATGAGCGACACGGAGCTGGTCGAGGCGCTGCTGGAGCCGGTCCACGAGCAGACGAAGCGGCCAGCCACGGTGGACGTGAGCGCCGTGCCCGAGGCGGCGATGACCGCCATCGACTCGCTGCTCAAGGCAGCGGGACAGCCCACGCTCGAAGAGTTGAACACCACCATCGAGGCGCAGCGTTCGCACCTGACGGCGCAGAGCCAGCGGCTCACGGAGCTGCACGAGGAGAAGTCTCGTGAGCCCGTGGCCCCGGCTACGCTGGCGCTGCCCTCGTCGGAGACCACCATCCCCGAGGGCACCATCGAGTCAGTGAAGGCAACGGAGCTGTTCGACATCCCGAGCCATCGTGCGGAGGGGTTCGGCTTCCGTATCCCGCACTTCAAATGGGCCGGCGTGCATCCGATGGTGCCGGTGGTGGACGAGAACTACATCTTCCGCCCCGAGCTGCTGCAAGACACGTTGCTGGCGCTCGCCGCCAACAAGAAGGTCTGGTACGCCGGCCACACGGGGACGGGCAAGACCACCCTCATCGAGCAGGTGGCGGCACACCTGAACTGGCCCGTCATCCGGGTGAACTTCGATTCGGAGATCACGAGGATGGATCTCATGGGTCGGGATGCGCTGCGTGACGGTGAGCATGGGAGCATCACCGAGTTCATCGACGGCGTGTTGCCCCAGGCCCTGGCGATGCCGGTCATCCTGCTCTGCGACGAGCTGGACTTCATCCGGTCGGACGTGAGCTACGTCTTCCAGCGTGCCTTGGAGGATGCGGGTCTGCTCATCACCGAGGACGGCGGGCGTCTGGTCACGGCGCATCCGTTCTTCCGGCTGATGGCGACCGGCAACACGAAGGGGCAGGGCGACGAGACCGGGCTCTATCAGGCCGCACGTCCGCAGTCAGCGGCGCTGCTCGACCGCTTCCCGCACTTCCTCGAAGTGGACTACATGCACCCCGACGACGAGGCCGCAGTCATGGTGGCCAAGGTGGGCGACCTCTTCTCGGACGGGGTTCCGAGCAGCATCGTGAGCAACACGATGGCGTACGTGAAGGAACACCGGGAGGCGTTCGTCCAGGCGCAGGTGTTGCAGCCCATGTCCACCCGAGGGGTCATCGAGATTGGTGAGGCCGCAGTGCGGTACATCAAGCTCGGTGAGACGGACCAGGATGCCTTCCGCATGGCACTCAAGAAGTGCGTGCTGAACCGGGCGTCGAGCAGCGACCGGGTCATCCTGATGGGGGTGGCTCAGCGCACGGAGAGCTTCTGATGAAGGCATTCGACTTCGCTCACGAGCAGACGGGAGTCACTCGTGTTCTCGGTCGGGACGGCGACGTGCGTGTCATCTTCGCCGGGGATCAGGCGGGGACGGATGGCAAGCGGGTCATCCTGCCTTCGATGCCGCCGGATGCGGAGCTGGACAAGTGGGACGTCAAGGTCGCCCGTGGGTACGCCGACCACGAGTCGGCGCACATCCAGCACACGGACATGCCGTTCTTCCAGTCCATCGAGAAAGTGCTGAGCAGGCAGTACCTCAACGGGGTGGAAGACATCCGCATCGAGCGGCTGCGTATCCGTGAGCATCCCGGTGCCAACGAGAACCTGAGCGCCACGGCAGAAGCTGTGGCCAGGGTGTTCGTCGGCCAGAACCCGGTCGGCGCTCCGTGCTACGGCGAGCCGGTAAAGCTGGGTGCGCTCGCCTTCACCTGGGCGGGTCGGAAGTGGCTGCACTACGACTCGCCCACCATGTGGGAGTGCCTCGATGCCACGGACGAGGCCATCCGCAAGGCCATCGCTCCGCTCGTGTTGCAGGTGCCCGACTGCCGCACCACGCAGGATGCGTTCGAGCTGAGCGAGGAGCTGCTCAAGAAGATGCGCGAGCTGGCCAAGGAGGACTTCGAGGAGGCAGCGCAGCAGCTCCTGATGGCCGCAGCCGGAGGCGGGGACGAGGACGAGGGTGAGCCCGAGCCCGGTGACGGTGAGCCCAGCGAGGGTGACGACGACGAGGCTGTCAAAGGCAAGTCCGAGCCCGGTGAGCGTGAGGACGAGGACGAAGGTGAGGGCGTGGCTCTCGCTGTCGCAGAGGACGAGGACGAGGGCGCAGGTGCCGGCGAAGGCGAGCCCGAGGCAGGCGAGCCCGAGGCGGGTGGCAGCGATGGCCCCGCATCAGGTGAGGTCGGAGCCGAGACCACGGACAAGGTCGAGTTCGACTACACCGAGCGGGACGAGGAGGCGCTCTGGGTCGAGCCGAGCGAAGGCGTGGACGTCGTACTCCAGGCAGTGAGCAAGGACTACGGCGGCATCATCACCATGCCTCGCCCGTTCACCACCGAGTTCGACGTGACGTGGCGGGTTGGCTACGACGACTCGCCGCTCGACTCACTGGCCACGTTGGAGAACTACCAGGAGATTGTCGAACGGCTGGCCGGCAAGACCGGCACGATGATGGCCAAGCTCAACCGTGCCTTGCAGGCGAAGGAGAACAGGGACTGGCGCTACGGCACCGAGCAAGGCCACCTCGATTCACGTCGGCTCACGCAGGCAGTGGTCGGGAAAGCCACCGCCATCCACAAGCAGCGTGCGCCGAGGTCGGAGCTGGACACGGCCATCAGTCTGCTCGTGGATTGCAGCGGTTCGATGGGCAGCGGCAGGTCGAACCACAGCAAGATGCAGCTCGCCGGGGATGTGGCCACGGCTCTCGCCATCGTGTTCGACCGACGTGGCGTGCCGTTCGAGGTCAGGGGCTGGTGCAACAAGAGGCCACGCCCCTCCGACGCCGGCTACGCCTCGAAGGAGGAGACGTTTCGAGCAGCTACCGCTCAGAGGTGGGAGACAGCCGGGGTCCACTGGACCCGGGTCGAGGCGATGAACTACTACCTGTGGAAGCCGTTCGAGCAGCCCTACCGTACGTGCATGGCGGCGATGGGCACCATCCCGCACGCATCCGGCGGCAACAACAGCGACGGCGATGCCTTTCTCGAAGCCTACCGCACGCTGCGCAGGCGACCCGAGCGTCGCCACATCCTGATGGTGCTGTCCGATGGCGAACCCGCAACGGGGAACGCTGGCGGGTCGGCTCGCTCAGCGATGGTGCTGCGTCACGTCGTTGACTACCTGAAAGACAAGGTCGAGCTGGTCGGCATCGGCATCCAGAGCCAAGCCGTGTCCAGGTTCTACCCCCGCTACACGGTGGTGTCTTCGCTCGACCAGCTCATGAAGGCATCGCTCGATGAGATCGCTCACATGCTCATCAACGAGCGGTTCAAGGTGGACAACGCCGACCTGGAGGCGGTGATCAGCTCCGACCATCGCTCGTTCCGATGAGGCCCAAGCGGCTGCGCCTACCCGCATGGGTTCGGCGTCGTTGGCCGGGGCGCGACTACTCATTCTGGATAGCAGTGGCTGAAAGGATGAGGGACCGCAAGGTCCGCAGCAATCAGGCCGAGCTGATTGCAGAGATCGTGAGTGAGGTAGACGGCAATGGCTAAGAAGAAGGTCACGAAGAAGACTGCGAAGAAGGTCAGCACGCTGAGCGAGCGGATCGCAGAGAAGGCATTGGGTGAGGCGATGGGCGAGCGTGCGCTGCCCGACGACCCGACGCATCCACTGCGGCAGCTCCCCGACATGATGGGCGAGTGGACCGGCCGGCGGCAGCGCAGCGACTGGCGTCGCATGTACGCATCCTCTCGGCTGTACGACATCCTCGAAGCCGTGGACGAGAGCGACGACGGCGAGAGCGTGGCGCTGACTGCTGAGCAGAAAGGCAAGGTGATGGACGCCATCCGCTTCGAGCTGCGCCACCTGATGCGAGCCTGCAACCTGACCACCGACAAGGTGTCCGAGCTGGCGGCGACCATCTACCAGCACAGCGTGTGGAACCTGCACAGCCGTGAGACCCGAGTGATGAAGAAGGCGAAGGAGGACTGAGCATGGCCAAGATGGATAACGTCCAGGCGATCATGGTCGTCGCCGCCAAGCTGCCCGACGAAGACATCGCACGGCTGGCCCCGCTGATGCGGGAGTTCCTGGGCAAGCACGTCCCGTGTCCGTGCCCCGCCACCCAGCCGGTGGCCACGCCCGAGGTCGAGGCCGAAGTCAAGAAGCTGGAGAAGGGCGACACTCGCAAGCCAAGGACGGCCAAGCGGGGCGGGTCGAAGGGGCGCAGCACCCCGTACTGCCCGCTGTGGTTCAAGGTGGTCACGTCCGTGGACACCAGCAAGAAGGGCATGTACGCCATCGACGGCGATTGGGTGTGGTGCAACAAGCTCAATGACGTCCCGGACGGGAAGCTGGTGGTCGTCGGGACCAAGAAGAAGGACGGCTTCGAGAGCGGGTACTGGCTGTGCGTGGCGCAGTCCGGTCGGTCGGTCGAGGTGGAATTCAAGCACCAGAGCGGCGACGAGCGGACGTTCAGCCTCGACGGAGTTGCCTTCTCGGCCGGGAGCCTGCCGACGCCTCGCCCGTCCCGTGACGTGGTGGCTGACGCTGCCTCGATGATGGGTGTCTAACAGGGTTACATTCCTGTGACACCTGTGCTACAACCAAACTTCGCATACACACGTTGGGAGGACGAATGGCGAAAGGGAACGGACACGTTCAGCGGCTGCATGATGAGCAAGGGAATGCGGCAGCATACGTGTGCCCGGACTGTGGGAACGCATACCTCGTGTCGGCCTACTGCCACCGGCAGTTCTTCTCCCGGTGGCAGGGCTGGCGGCTGTGCCCTCACTGCCAAGGCAGCGAGGCCACCATCTGGTACGAGGGGATGGACCGCAGGACGAACCGGCCCATCTACAAGTCGCACATCCGCAGGGTCTCGGCAGCCGAGAAGCGAGAGGCGATGGCGAGCGGTCCCACGAAGTGGGGTCGGAACTACCGCATCCCGCACGATCCGCTAGAGGAACTGCCCGATGAGTCTTCTGCCTGAGCAGCCCTGCCTGCCCGACGCCTTGCCCTCGAAGTCGGCCCCCGTAATCGGGCGGGCCGTCTTGCTCGACGCCTGCGCCATGCTCAAGAAGGATGGGTTCCTCCAGCCGGTCGGCTTCGCCATCTACGAGAGGGACGGCCAGGACCACTTGGCCATCGTCCCGGTCGAGGACAAGCACGACTTCCGCCCCATCTTCGATGGGGTGGTGGCCAAGGCCGACACCTGCCACGTCATCGCCGTCGCACAGGATGCGTGGGTGGGCTGGGTATCGACCGAGGATCGGGATCAGCAAGAGGCACGGGAAGCCTACATGGCGAGGGTCGGCTCACCCTCGCAAGACCCTGACAGAAAGGAGGCAATCGTCGTACTGGCCACGGATGGCACCACAGTTCACACATGGCAGTGCATCTACGAACGAGAAGAAACGGGCGACGATGAGCCCGACATCATCACCTTCACGGATGACCCGGTAGAGGTCGAGGGCACCACCAATGCCTTCCAGCTCACCGAGTTCATCCCGATGTGGAAGGCTCAAACGCACTGACATGGAGAACCCGGATGTACGTGGTGCGCAGGAAGTTGGGAGGGAAGATCGTGGTCGAGGGTGAGGGACACGAGACCTTCACCATCCACGTACAGAAGGTGACTCAGACCGGCGGTAAGGAACCGAGCTACGAGGTATCACTCGCACTCGACCTACCAGACACCATGCGGGTCAAGACGACACGGAACAAGAATCAGGGGCGGTAACGTGTGAGGGCGCGTCGGGACGCCTCAAGCCCCGGGATGGACCTCCCCTGTGTACTCCACCATCCCGGGGCACCCGACACCCACCCCTTCGGACTCAACGACACACACCCCTGTTGCATCCGTTGGGGTGACTCATGTATGGTCCCCCATACACCCACGCCTGGATAAACCGAGAGGCACTCATGGTCACTGACGCAGATATCGAAGAGATCAAGCGGGACGTGAAACGGATCGTCGGCTTCATCGAGGCGCTCAGCCTCACCCACCTGGGCAGCACCGGGATTCAGCTCCCGGACTCCGAGCCCACGGGCATCAGCCGTGACCGAGCAGTCCACGTCCTCTCTGGTCTCACGACCAAACAGCACATGGCGCTGCTCATGCTGGTGAACGGGAAGACGAACACCGAGATTGCTGACCGGATGGCCATCACCGTGAACACGGCGAAGGTCCACGTCCGCACCCTCCAGAAGAAGTTCGACACCCGGAACCGGAGCCAGACCGCCATGCACGGAGCGGCGCTCATCCGTGCGGTCTCGGACGAGGAGTACGAGAGCTGTGCCGGCGTGGCGAAGACGTGGGCAGCGGAGGGCTGAGCCATGCTCAAGCTCAGCATTCGGCGGAGGAAGCACTACTACGTGCGCGGAAGAATAGGAGCCGAGGAAATCAACGTCTCGCTCCGACTCACCGTGGACATCGAGGACAGGGAGAAGGCAGTCGCCCACCGTGCCATCGCTGACGCCGCACTCCAGGACATGCGGCGAATGGTCATGCTGCACGGGCCGAAGGTGATCAACCTCCTCACGGTCCAGAAAGGTGGGCGGCTGCATTGGGCCATCGAAATGCCGGCCCACAAGACCGAGACGGTGGGCACCTTCGCAGAGGCGGCACGGCAGTACCTCGCCCAGCGTCGGGACGCTCCGTTCCACAACAACCACATCCTCAAGGTCAGGCAGCTCGTCCGACTCATCGGGGACATCCCGGTCTCCACCATTTCGAGCGACCCGGAGGAGTTCGACTTCTCCATCTGGCGACCGAGGGTCGAGAGTCAGACGAAGATGGGGGCCAACACTCGGAACGTGATGGCCGTCGTCATCCGAGCCGTCATCAACTACTGCGCCCGCCGAGGGATGTGCCATGCCGTGCGCTGGTCCATCCCCGGTGCGGGGAACAACGAGACGAACCTGCTCCAGAGCAACGACATCGAGCCGTTCATGGAGCTGTGTCGGACGAAGTACCCCGCCATCTATCCGACCTGTCGGATGGCCCTCGAAACAGGGATGCGTCGAGGGGAGCTGTGGCGTGCGCAGTGGCAGGACGTGAAGCGTAGCCAGAAGGGGCGACGCTTCCTCGAAGTGTGGTCAATCAAGGGCAAGACCCAGAAGAAGCGGTTCAGGCATCTACCCCTGCGCCCTGACCTGTGGGTCGTTCTGACCGAAGCAAAGACGAATGACGTCTACATTCTGGCGCAGCCGAATGGGACGCCGTTCCACACCATCACCGGCAGCATGAGAGAGCTGTTCGAGACTCAGTTCAACGCAGTCAGGGACGAATACTTCGGGCGAGAGAGCCGTGACTCGTTCACCATGAATGGGTTCCGGCACACCTACGCTACGCAGCGAGCAAACCAAGGGATGGATTCCTTCCGACTCATGAGGCTCATGGGTCACACGAATCTAGCCACAACCTCCAGGTACTACGGCGACGACCTGGACTCGGAGTGGTGGGACGAGTTCGACACATAAAGAAAGGCCAGGAGGCTCACCATGTCGAGATACGAACACGAGGTCGGCACCGCCAACCCAGCAGCCATGTTGGCGATGAGTGTCCTGCTCTCCCACGGCTACTCTCCAGAGAGTGTGGCCGACACGTTCGGGGTCTCGACGGAGTTCGTTGAACAGTTGCGAACGTTCCAGGAGGGGATGGCTGCTCGCCTCGCAACAGACAGTTGGTTCCTACCGAACACCCACTAGCTGTCTTGGTGCAGGTAGGCGGCGGGCAAAGTGCGGACAACAGCGCGGACCAAGTTGTAAAGGGGCAGCAGAAACAGGCACTTACGAGGGGTCTCTGCTTCTACAACAACTAGTGGAAGCCATCCGAATGGGTGCCTTCACTGACAACTCAAGGTGTTACCCTGATGACTTGGCTCGTGCCATCAGGTGTGCCCCATACAACTTTTGGTTGCGCTGTGTCCGCATGGTCCGCACCCCCAGGAGGAGGACGAATGGACCTATCAGAAGCTCTCGTTCGACTGAACGAAGAGGTACTCCCGCTGGATGCGGGAGAGCAGCTCGATGAACAGGTGATTCAGCTACTCGCTGACGTCGCCATGTACTACTACGAACGCGATTTGCACCCGCTGCTAGACGGCGTGCCAACGACGGAGCGGGATCGCACGCTGGCACCAGCCGGTTCCTTTGATCAAGACGACGAAGTGATGCACCAGCATATGAAGACCTACACTGTGGGCTTCGGTCTGACCGGCAACGTGACCTTGGCAAGCTCTACGACCGAAGCCAAAAAATTGTCAAGTAGCGGAATAAATCGAAAACT
>JANTBY010310985.1:0-10961 GCA_024741335.1 Antipathozoanthus obscurus
GCAACTTGTGTGTTTCTCTCTGCAGAGAAAAGAGCCTGTAAACTAGGCTGATGTGTATTCACTCCTCCCCATCAATAGGAGATAAATTTATTGACACTATGAAGTCCTTCTTCCAAAGTTCTCCAACCACCATTGAATATTTCACTTCAGGACCATGTGGTAACCTTTTAAAATGATCTCACACTTATCAATATTTCCAACACGAAAACCCCAAAATATTGATACAAAAGAAACATGCAAAACTGCTATGATCTCAGTTTAATCAAACTTCATTAATTTCCCACCTCTGCTCTCAGAAATTATGACTGCAGCAGGGATTGGGTGCGGGATTGGTGTTGGTTAATCACCAGAGAAAAATGTATACAATACAATTCAACATTGGATGATACCGACTTAGTCGCTGACTGTATGTACAGCGTTTGAAAGCCAACGTGGATTCATCAAAGATCGCGGTGGTAGCCACACAACCCTTGTTGTTTCCCGCACTCATCTGATTCGAGCTTAAGGTCTTTTCTGGTAACATACTAACTAAGATAGATAGCAAGTGCGCAGCCACATTGATGATAATCGATCAAGCTTACCTCGCTGTAGTGAACAGCCTGACCGAAGAGGGTTTCCGCGTACGAGTCACAGCGAGCTTTGATGGCGATCAGAGCACGTGCTCAGGTTGAGATTACATTGCTTCTTTCAAACTGCCCTTATCAAATATGCAGAGCGAAGCCTGGGAATTACTTTGGAAGTCCAGGACTCGATCCGGTTCACATCCGCTATATGCATAGCCTGATCACTCATCCGCCTCAGCTCACGTCGAGAAATCCCACGGCGGGCGCCGATTTGGATTTCCCGAGAGAGACGTCTGATTCTCAGCTCAAGAAATTCCATACTGATGACGTCAAAGTTTGACCAAATCCTGTCATGAAAGTTGATTGGTCAGTTGATAAATTAGTATAATTCATGCGCTTTATGCTATTTTATTTTCAAAACAAACATGGCCGGGGTCAAGTCTTGTGGGAAACTACACGAATTTGGACAATGACTCAGATCAATCTGCTCAAAATTAAATATTTCTGGCTTGCGTGAACAACAGAGCGAAACTCTTTATAATTTCTTGTCTGGTGAGGACGTAATCAATATTCTTTCACATGTAAGCATCGCGCACACATCACATGGCTGTCAGTGTCTCGTACAGAACGACGAAGCGAACAAAAACATGTGGAAGAAGAAACCGATTCTCAATGTTCTCAACCCTCTAGTAACACTGATTCAAGACCAGGTTTGCCAACTGACAGACTTGGGATTGGGAGCAACATACATCAGTACCGGTGGAGAACAACAGGACACAAGATCAGAGCGATTGCGGAAGGCCATTTCATGTTCGTAGGCTGCTCTTTCAGCAGAGAGATGGCGGTTATTGCTGGAAACACAGGTTTATCAAGATAACTTAATTGGATTGTAGTGGATGAGGTTCACTGTGTAACTGAATGGAGCACATCCGCGAGCAATTTCAAGAAAACTGCGTTCAGAAGATAGTACAGCAGAGCTGTATCAACGAAGTGCGATTCGTCATGCCAGACATCCCTAATACAGACTTAAGTGTAATGGCGCTCACTGCAACAGCAACACTGAAAGACAAGAGAGAATATTTTGGAACTGTTGGAAGTGAAGTTGATGATTTTATAGAGCCCGAACAAGTTTGATATACGTACGCTATTAAATGCAGAAATTTGACAATACTGTGGCCACTGCTCGAGAATTTGCGTTGTTTGGTCGACGAATTTAATAGTGAGTAGTACGGGAATAAATCGTCGAGAAAATTATTTACTGTTAGACTGTGAAGCGATGCTCGATACTTTCAGGATTTTTGAAGTGAAACTTGGAAATTCGATGTACTACGGAAATGTTTTATATCCAAATAGACGATTTGTGGAGATGATCCATTCCGGTTTCCCAGATATTGTGATTGCCAATGTATTAAACATTCACAACTCGTGAGCGGATCGTGCTTGAATAGAACTTTTGCACCTAATAATACTATGCCTGAGAGGAGGGGACATGGGTAGGGGAAAGGGCGGAGAGGAAATTTAACCAGTCATAGTATCCCACTATTGCGTGTTGAATTGAATTTAGACTTTATAAACCTAAGTCACACTTCACCTTGCCCCCAGGGGTAAGGGACATTCATAGTCTGTTAGAAAAATCCCCACTCTGGGGAGGTAGGGAGTGATTAAAGTCCCCACCCTATCAAGAATAACATTGTAAGGTTTATTACATAGACATGAAGGGTTTGCACAAACCCTTTTCCCAAACCACTGGCAATGAGAGTATCAGTGATCATGATACAGCAGTTAATGCATAATCAAATGCTAAAATATCCTTGCCAGAGAACAGAACATTTGAAAAATCAATAAGGTGCTGGTGTAAGTGTGCGTGTTTGTGCATAGGGAGAAAAGTGTAGCAAATTTCAGACTTTAAACCAGTTTGGTCTCTTTTGTTAAGGTTTTTATTTGACTATTATAAATTCCTTAAAATAAATATGGACATTTTTAATAAAAATGGAAGGATCCTTGTGGCATGTTATATTGATACATTCTCTTGTCACTTCTCGTAGCTTTAGCAGTTCTCCCTAACTTTGAATGCAGCACGTGCAATGTCCTTCCATGACCCTTGAAGTAAAGCCTTTCCCAGTGGCTCAAGTTCTGTTTGGAGTTTTCTTGTTCTTACCTGGGATGGCCATGTCACAACAACCTGAAATATTTCAAAAATATTATTTCTTTTTGATTTGGTTTTAATATTTTAGGTTTAGGAGTAACAAATAACTTTTGAACAATACCCCTAGTGTACAAAGTGCAGTGTTAATCTGTCGAAACACACTAGTGGTTTCCCAAAAATACTGTATGGCAGAAAGTAATAATACAGTTAGGAATCTAATAAATGATTAACATTACATAAACGAAACTGGCATGCACCAAATTTCAGTGCAAATAAAAACAATGAAAGAGTTCTAGCTGCGCTGCGATATTTAAGGGTAAAATTTCCTTACTATTCCATAATTAATTATACATGCTAAAAACACTTCCAACTTACAGGGACGTGTAGTAAATAAAAGACAAACTCAACATAACTTTTTTATGAAATTTTGAATTATTACTTCAGTTTCTCCATTGTTGCTTCAACTATTATTTCTTGCAAACAATTTTAAAAAGTGATCAGCTGCAAATCAGACGTTTACAATCAAATTTAAAATACTTATATTTCAGTGATATGAATTGTGGCATCTAGAGAAAAGGTCTGCTATAAAATAAATGAACAAAAGAATTGCTATTGAAACAGTGAAGGATTTTTCGAAATTTCAAAACTGAACCAACCTTTACTCCCGCTGTTGTGCTGCTGTGTGGGGCAGTGGGGGTACTAGTCGTGCTGGCGCTAGATAATGTATTTATGAAATCTCGGTGCCAATCTGCCAACCGCTGTTGGTGTACTTGTAGCTGCATTTTGGCCAGATTTTGGCTTCAAAGCGAGTTACTGAGCTCCACCGCATTCAAATTGTCACAAGGTATTTCTGGTGTTTTCAACCAATCTTCTGCACGAACGACATCTTCGAAGGAAGATGTTTGCAATAGCCGTGCCAAATGAGCGCCCTCTCTGATATAATAACGGCCATCTTTGGTCTCCGCGATGAAATCAGATCAGACAGCTGGAACAAGATTCCATGTTTCACTCGTATTGACCTGCCATGTTTTTCTACCGCACGTGACCAACCGTGATGCTAATTTATGATGATTATAAATATAACTTTCAAGATAATTAGTCTAGGCTTGACGTCATCAGTATGGAATTTCTGGAGCTGCGAATCAGACGTCTCTCTCGGGAAATCCAAATCGGCGCCCGCCGTGGGATTTCTCGACGTGAGGAGGTTGAATGATCAGGCTATAAACTGAACTGAAATTGTTACAACTGACTGAAAATTTTGAACTGAACTGAAATTGTTACATCCAACTAAAAAGTTTGAACTGAACTGAAGTTGTTACAACCAACTGAAATTGCCGAAACCGAGTAGATAAAGCAAAAGCTTGTAGTTGTTTCTGGATATTTTTTGCTTATCTTTTAAAACAAGAGGCTCATTAAGCCTTTACTTGTGGTACGAGTGGAGACTGTTGAATATAAAACTTGCGACAAGTTTCACGCATTCTACGAAATCATTCCACTTGACATTTTATTTTCCTGAGACCTGTTTTCAAAGTACGATACTAAGTAAAAAAAGAAAAAAGAAAAAAGCCGTAAGTGTTCCAAGGAAAGGAGAAAAAAAGAAGAAAAGATCGAGACGGACCCGCCGGGACTCGAACCGTAGACCTGAGTCCATGAGATGCTAAAATTGAAAGCGCGTCAATCACATTGCTCACACAATTCTCACAATACTCTAGATCAATGTATTGACAGCTGTTAAGTGTCGACACGATCTATAATAAGAAAGGCTGAAAGAGAATGGCGTAGTACAAAATCTTTGGAAAATCTTAACACTTTCAAGGCAGAAAAGAATCACGCTACACATTTGATGAATTGCGCAGGTCGTGAATATTACACAAATCACATTCAAGAGAATAGTTCGGCCGGATCCTCGGAAATCATTAAAAGCCACAAAGAGTTTACTCGTGAACCAAATGACGTTTCATTTTCCAAGAGATGGATCGAAACCTTCTCGCAAATGAGTTTGGAAACTTCTTCATGAAGAAGATTGACAACATCAACAAATCCCTTGATGATCTGGTCACTGTAACATGGGACTCTATAGTGAGTACTACATGCAGTACCCGGGGAGAACAAGATGGCTGCCAGTTGAATAGGTTAGGGAGAGCACGAACGCTGAGAACAATCCGCTTGAGTCAGAACGTTTGCTTAGCCATCGATCTTTTAACATGGTGTCAGAAGGCTTCTAACGAAGCATAGCACCCACTGAGAAGCTATCTTGGAGATCAGGGCAAATTAAACTGCAAATTTTGAGGAAAACACGGAACGATCTCACTGGGTAGAAGCATGGAGCAGTTGAAAGCCCCAGAAGCGATCGATTTCGATTCAAAAAACCTGCCACAGGAGTGGAGAAGGTGGAAGGAGGAGCTGAGCCTGTATTTGGAATTAGCAATGGCAAAACAGGAAGAGAAAATGAAGGTAAAGATGTTTAAATATTTGATAGGACAACTCGGAAGAGAAATTTATGAAACCATGTGCTTCGGAACAGAGGAGAAAGACCGCACTGTCAAAGAGTTGTTCGCGGCATTCGACCAACATTGTGATCCTAAAAGAAATGAAACAGTCGAGCGGTACAAGTTCTTTACAAGAGCACAAGAGCCAGACGAGTCATTTGAAAAGTATCTGACTGAACTGAAGCTGCTTGCTGCTACGTGTAATTTTGAAAACTTAAAGGATTCTCTCTTGCGTGACAGACTAATATGTGGTGTACGAGATTCCCACTTGAGAGAACGACTGCTGAGAGAAATCAACCTAGATCTGGCAAAGTGCCTGCAGATTTGTAGAGCAGCAGAGTTGTCCAAAGCAAGATCGAAAGAACTTGAAACGGCAGAGGCTATACATCAGATGGGTAAAGGAAAACCTGGCAAATCCAAGTTTGGCCCACGACAAGAAACTAAAGCAGTGACATGTAAATACTGTGGGAAAAGGCATGAGATGGTGAAAGAAAAATGTATGGCATATGGACAGACCTGTAGAAAGTGCCTCAAAATGAATCATTTTGCCTCACAGTGTCTTAGTGGAAAAAAACAAGTCAAATTTGTGCACGAGGAAGACGAAGAGGATGATGGATATGAAGAAATTAAGACAGTGAGCCTCGCGCCTGAGGTTGTGCAAGTGAACACTGTCTCAGAAACTAAGTATCCCAAACAGCTCTATGCCACAATGCAGATCGGAAAGAAATCTGTGAAGTTTCAACTCGACACTGGGGCCACCTGCAATGTGATCACAATGAAAGCTCTTGATGGCCAAGAGAATTTTACACTGACCAAAACCGAGCAAGTTCTCTCTATGTACAACCATACCACAGTAAAGCCTTTGGGTCGCTGCCAGGTCAAAATGGTTAATCCTAAGAATGGAAAACGCTATAAGGTAGACTTTGTAGTCATGGAGTCAAGTTGTATGCCATTGCTTGGTAGTCGAGCCATACAACAGATGGGACTTGTAACAGTACAACATGAAAACATCTTGGCCATGGGAGAGGACATGTTACCCAAGAACCACGAGAACACTGCAAACACGGAACCGAACAAAGAAACTGAAGAGTTGAAAATTGATGCCAAACCCACAGCTGGAAAAAAACAAGCAGCAGTTACCAAAGAAGTGTTACTTGAGGAGTTCAAAGATGTTTTCGAGGGAAACGGATTAATGTCTGGTGAGTACCACATTGAAGTAGACAGTAGTGTCAGACCAGTGGTGCACCCCCCCAGGAAACTCCCAGTATCTGTGAGAGCAAGTTTGAAAGAAGAGTTAGCCAGATTGACAGAGATGAAGATCATAGCCCCAGTTACTACACCTACCCCGTGGGTTTCAAGTTTGGTGGTTGTTAGAAAACCCAGTGGGAAACTGAGAGTGTGTTTGGACCCCCAGGATCTCAACCGGGCTATAAAGCGAAGCCACTACCCTCTACCAACCATTGAAGAGATTTTACCTGAACTAACAAATGCTAAGGTTTTCAGCACTGTAGATCTAAAGAATGGATTTTGGCATGTGGCATTAGATGAAGAAAGCTCCCTTTTGACCACTTTTAACACCCCACATGGGCGATTCCGCTGGTTGCGCATGCCATTTGGGATTTCATCGGCCCCAGAGGAATTCCAGAGAAGGCAGCACGAGGCTGTCGAGGGACTGCGCGGAGTCAAATCAATTCACGATGACATCCTGGTATTTGGCGAGGGAGAAACCTTAGAAGAAGCCACGGCAGACCATGACCAGAACTTGAGGGCACTTATGGAAAGATGCAGAGAGAGAAACATCAGGCTGAATGAGGCCAAAGTCAAACTTGGGAGGACCAGTGTACCCTTCATTGGCCACTTGATCACTGACAAGGGACTTAAACCAGACCCTGAGAAGGTGAGGGCTGTGACAGAAATGCCAAAACCAACAGATGTAACGGGAGTGCAACGTTTCCTGGGTTTTGTGAACTATTTGAGTAAATTCCTTCCCAAGTTAAGCGATGTCTGTGAGCCTCTGCGAAAACTTACAGTCAAGGGTGTGGAGTGGTGTTGGCTAGATGCACATGATGAAGCAATAGAAAGCATCAAGAATCTGGTCACAACAGCACCGGTGCTGAAGTACTACAACCCCCAGGAAGAGCTGACGCTACAGAGTGATGCCTCTGAGACTGGTCTTGGTGCCGCGCTGATGCAGAATGGCCAACCAGTGGCCTATGCCAGTAGGGCTCTGACTGAAACTGAAACTCAATACGCCCAAATTGAGAAAGAGTTGCTGTCAGTGGTGTTCGGAATGGAAAAATTCCACCAGTACACCTATGGTCGGGTTGTAACGGTACAGTCAGATCACAAACCCCTGGAAACCATTGTCAGAAAGCCGCTGCACAGAGCTCCAAAGCGTCTACAGAGAATGTTGTTGAGGTTGCAGTGCTATGACTTCACACTAATATACCGCAAAGGCAGCATGATGCATTTGGCAGACACTCTGAGTCGTGCTTATCTGTCGGCTAACCCTTCCACCGAGTCATGTGAGCAGATCGAATGTGTGAATATGGTAGAGTACTTGCCGATTTCTGAGCCACGAATCAGAGACATTCAACTCTACACAGAAGCTGATGAAAGTCTACAAGTGCTAAAGCGCACGATATTGAGTGGTTGGCCGGAAACCAAAGAAGAGGTTCATGTGCATGCAACCCCATACTTCCATTTCCGAGATGAGTTAAGTGTACAGAATGGCGTCATCTTTCGAGGCGAGAGAGCAGTCATACCGAAAGCTCTACGGCGAGACATGCTTGAGCGCATACATTCGTCCCACATTGGAATAGAAGGGTGTCTCCGACGAGCACGAGAATGCCTATATTGGCCTGGTATGAATGCAGACGTGAAAGATTTCATTGAGAGATGCGAAGTGTGCCGATCGTGTGATGCCCAACAGCAGAAAGAAACGCTGATGTCGCATGATGTGCCAGACCGTCCATGGGCCAAGGTAGGAACTGATGTGTTTCTTTGCCATGACAAGAATTATCTCATAACCGTAGACTACTTTTCAAATTTCTGGGAAGTAGATTACCTTGAGGATACCAAGTCGAAAACTGTCATTCGGAAATTAAAGTCACAATTTGCCAGACATGGGATACCAGATACCTGTATGTCTGACAATGGCCCACAGTTCGCGTCAGATGAGTTCAAGCAATTCAGCAAGGACTGGGACTTCGAGCATGTGACCTCGTCACCTACGTTCCCTCAAAGTAATGGGAAAGTTGAGAGAGCAGTGAAGACAGCGAAAAGTTTGATGAAGAAAGCAAAGAAAGCTGGAAGCGACCCCTACCTCGCACTACTTGACTTCAGGAACACCCCAACTCAGAACATGGAGACAAGCCCAGCACAAAGACTAATGAATCGTCGAACGAAAACTCTGTTGCCAACCAGTGGCAGTTTGCTCAGACCCAAGGTCGTAGAAAATGCAGCAGCTAAGATCAAGGTGAACCAAGATAGACAGGCACACTACTATAACAAAGGGGCTAAGGACCTTCCCATGCTTGCTGAAGGAGCTGTGGTGCGAGTAGCACCATCGGGAAAACACAAAGAATGGACCAAAGCTGAGGTTTCCAAGCAGACGGCCCCAAGATCGTATGAAGTAGTCACGGAGACTGGTCAAACTCTGCGGAGAAACCGGCGACACCTCAGGAAGACTACAGAGAAACCAATACAACCACCCGAAGAAGAAATAGAAATACCCCAGCACACAACACAGACGCTGCCCAGCCCCAACTCTGATCAACCTGTGGAGCTGCCGAGTTTCCAGCCTGATGAACCCGTACCCGCAGCAGCTGCGTATGTGCCACCAAGTGAGTTGAATGTGTCTCCAACTGGGCCAGTGAGGAGAAGCCGCAGTGGAAGGGAAATCAAGAGGCCGGGACACCTTAGGGACTATGTTTAAGCCATAGAAAGGCCAGAATAATTAGTTGACATTGAGTTTATTGAACCTTGCGTTATTGTGTGGATAGAACTCTTTCCCCTAAGAGAGAGAGGATGTAACATGGGACTCTATAGTGAGTACTACATGCAGTACCCGGCGAGAACAAGATGGCTGCCAGTTGAATAGGTTAGGGAGAGCACGAACGCTGAGAACAATCCACTTGAGTCAGAACGTTTGCTTAGCCATCGATCTTTTAACAGTTTCCTTTTTGGCTAATTACTCATTCGTGCAAAAGCGCCACCCAGTAATTGGTACGTTCTTGAAGAGGAGTTCTTAGTCTCTCTACTTTGCTAGAAGATGTTTGCTAGAAATTGTGGAAAGGTGTCAAATTGCACGTGACCTATAATTACGTAAGGAACTTTGGAAATATTCGTCAGCATTGCAGAAAGATGAAAAACTTTTGTCAGCGAATTTAGTATCCTGCAAGGCTGCATGCAAAGGGCAACTTCAGCAAAGTTAGTAATCTGTTCCAACAAGAACAGTATCATTTAACACGTAATGCCACGGAATGAATGTTTCCAATTTAGATAGAGGAGAAATCATGCAACGTGTGAAATTAGACTATCTGACAACAGCGGACTGTTTCAGGATCATGAATTTCATTAGTATCCAAGTCCCGAGTAGTTCCGATAGATGATTCACGTACATGTAGCTATAGTCTGTCTTCAAAGTTAATCAGTAATTCATATTGTACTGTAACAACTTGTTTCCCAAATTGTACTGTAAACTTGTTTTCTTTGTAACTGAAATAATTGATACAACAGTGACCAAGCTGAGCTACTGTATGAAACAAACTCCTGCATATTCTATCTTTCGCCTGCTGACGAAACGTTCGGCCATACAGTGTTACTTTGTACTCGAAAATGTACATGTATTACACACAGCACAATCGTGACCTTTATTTACCCTGCTTCACAGGTATTGGCTAGAAGTTAACAGCTCACTTTCAGTAAACTTATAGAAATTTGCATTATGAAAATTTTACAAAGTGTGTCATTTTTCGGTCAGCTCTTTCTTTAATGGAACTTTTGCTTTATGTACAAGACAAACTGTACAATTTGCTTGAGTTCTTACTTAAATTTGGATTGTGGAGCAGCGAAATGCTATGAAAAAGTTAAAGAAATGAAACACCATAAAGATAAACTTGATGGCGGCCACAAAAAAAACAGACCAAAACAACAAAATACAGACCAGCAAAAAATACAAATACAGAAAATAGTAAATTCCAAGAGAAGTGGCACTGATATACATCGAAAAGTCAAATGTCAAAGGTCAAAGAATTTTTTAAAACACACGTGCACAAATAAACATGCAATGTCGTGTGCGTTATAGCGTTATTAGGCACGTGAGGCGAGTTGCGGTTGCCGATGAACTGGATGTGCTGCTTATGAGCTTGACCTGAGTTAATTTCGTCTTGATTTAACTCGCAGTTTAACTCATAGTTAGTGTTAACCAGCTTTCCAGCAACCAAAACAAGTTAAATTTTAAAACTCACTTAACAATTCGCGCTAAATCACATGCATTCGATCAAGACTTTGAACTATTTTGCATTTCAACCACAGCATTTTCCGATAATTGCTTCATTTCCTTCTGCTTTCAGGTTCAAGAATATATTATTTCTTATGTCCTCGCCTTTAAACTACAATACTGCAGGAGTTTCAAACCGGAATGACAAAAACGAAGAAAAACAACGGAAGAGATGCGGAATATGAGAGAAAAAATGTGGTAAATAAATCAACAAGCGTATATTTAATTTTGTAAAAATGCCGAACTATCAAAAATTGGTC
>JANTBY010322085.1:0-10882 GCA_024741335.1 Antipathozoanthus obscurus
CATGTACCGTATGTCTGTATATGGGACTGAATGTCCCGCAAAAAGACGTACTTTGAAACGCGCGTGCCACCCACAGGAGTGAATGTTTCTCCAAAAACAGCTGTATTTTATAACACGCGTGTCCCATAGCAATTTTTACATGGTGAAGCATTTATGGCAACTGCCGCAAATACAAACAAAATAAAAACATTTGAGGCTAATATCGGCCCTCGAAATAAGAACATATTGAGGCTGGACAAAATTTTACTGGTTCTCAATAAAGATAGTGTAATCGCTTGGAGATATAGAACTGACTTTCTTTTGTTCAAATCGAACATCTCACTCCTTCGTGAGATACCAATTTGAACACCCGAAATTAAATTCCATATCACCGCGCGCCTAGGTTTTATTCTCTATTTATTTATATTTGTTTTGTACTTATGTTATATCTGGTTTGGGTAACGAAAACGAAAAATGTTAAAAATATGATTATATTGACTCTTTCAGTAAGCTGTGGCTTGTTCTTGTTTCAATGGGAATCATTGGAATTGGAAGCGGATTAGCCTTCACTCCCACTTTGCCTTTAATCTTGAGTGCTGCCATGTAAGTAGTGTACCCCCCCCCATGGGCTCATTGAGGAATGTTAGGAATGTGAAGAATGTGTGACGTAGGAATATTAATGAGCGTATTGCCGCATCCATACCTAATGAGCGCATTGCGGCATCCATACTGATGAGCGAATTGCGGCATCCATACTGATGAGCGTATTGCGGCATCCATACTGATGAGCGCATGGAGGAATGTGTCAATCATAGTGCTATTGACCCCTCCCTCTTCTCCATATTATATATAGAGTTGCAAAGTTATCAGTATCACTCTAAGTCAAGCTACAGTTAGTGCCAGTAAATATAAAAAAAAACCCAAATCTTTGGATCTATAGATATTTTGATAATTTTTGTGGATTCCGGTGAAGCTCCTACATAAACATGAAAACGAGAAGCGACATCAAGGTTCAGCAGATCATGGACGAAAATTTATCAAGACTTCGGTCTCGGGATAAACTCTTATTGAAACGTCAAGCTTGGACCAAGAAAGACAAGATGATTACACAGTTGAGAAGAAAACTGGAAAGGGAGAGGATGCGGGTGATAGAAGTTCAGGAAGAAACACTGAAGAAAGCAACAGAAGAAATGGATGAGTACGAGTATCATATTTCATGGTGGAGGCGTCTGGCTCTCAAGTACAAGGCTGAGTGGAAGAGTGAGAAATCCATGCTAAAAGCACAAATTGAAGAACTGAAAGCTAAGCTTGGAAACAAAAATAAGATTGAAAACGAAAACGAAATAAAGTAATTTTGATAACTTGAAATGGAAATGTTATAGTCATACAGTGCGGGTGAATAAATGGTATAAATTGCATAAATCGTGTCCATAATAATGAGTGTCTCAGTCATCATTCATACCTAATGAGCGCATTGCGGCATCCATACCTAATGAGCGGCATCCATACTAATGAGGGAATGGCGGAATGTGTCAATCAAAAAGTGGCAGGGCCCCTCCCCCCGCCTATCAAAAAGATATATAATTTGGTTGGCTTAGACTTCGACACATTTAGCAGACATTTTTTTTTAATGATGATTGGAGGTTCAACAATCGAAATATTACAAGCTACATTCTTGAATACTTGTGCCGTACAAGTATGTAAAAAGTTGAATAATATAGTTGCTATACGTTGTTGTGGTTGTAAGGTTTCAATGGAGAAACAAGATTGTCTCATGTTATCTCAAGATGAAAAAGTTGATACATATTTTGATGAAGCGCTTCAGTACCTTGATCTCGACAAGGTGGAAAAAGTTATTCAAGATTGTATGAATTCCTTAATTCCTGAGAAGAAGAATCAGAGGATGTTCATATGCCAACACTTGAGAGATCCACGCATAAATCATGAATGGAAAGCTAAACTAAAATCGAGTGTCAGGGACATTGTGACTTTTTCATGGTTTTGAGCGTAAAAGGCATCCATACTAATGAGACAATTATGGAATGTGTCAATCAAGTGATGAGGTTCCACCCCCTATGATTAAGCTATATAACTGAGACTTTGACATTAGAGTTTAAACGAGTTCAGAAGTGATCAAGTGCAGACGTCTCCAATATTCAAGTCAAGTATGGCGTGTTTGATGGAAGACACCAACGTCACTCAAGATCAAGTGGATCAAGAATTGTACAAGGCATACGCTAAGGTAGTTGAAAAGTCCATTAACGACATAGTGCAAGAAGAGTGTCACGGATGCCAAATTAATCACCCCAGCCAGAAACAGCATGATGTGTGTCTATTTATGACGTATGAGCAACAAGTGGAATGCTTTCTTGAGGACGCCCTAAAGCGAATTGATGAAGTGGAAGTCGTCGATGCTTGGATCATAGAACTAGAGAGACTGTACCCAGGATCAAATGTGTATGATCTTATTACGGACAAATTGAAATGGGGATCGTTTGATCTGAATAGCAAACGAGGTCTTAGACAACTTAGCGCAATGATCATACAACGACGTAAACAAAAATAAAATGTAAGAAAACGAAAGGTGTAATAATAAAAACGACAATCAAACAAAAACTTGTCTAATTTTATTGATAACTGTGATAGAATGAAGATGTATCTGCAAATTATTAGAGTGTACGCTAGGCGGCTTCAACTGCCTCCTCTACAGACTATTGAGGGTAAATGTGCCCTAACAATACTATTTAATGTCCATGATGAATTGGTGTCCGAGGGTGGAATGAACTGGGGGCGGATGGTGTACTTTCTTCGTTATGCAGAAGAATTCCATCTATCGAAAGAGGATTGGGATAAGATTGAACACTATTTAAGGAACAAGCATCCGGGTTACTTTCCCTCTAATATTCAATTATTGGGCCATCTATTGTTTTATACATTGAAGTGGATATAAATAATGATTGTATTCCGACCTAGTGACATTGTGAAGCTAATAATCACACAAGCAGGATGTCTTGCTGTTGCACTCCTGGATTGCCTACGGTTCAGTTAGAAAACATTTTGAGACGCATTCGTTGCATATCATCTTGCTGTGGTGGAAAAGTGATTATCCAAGCATCGGAGCTCGATGGGGGACGAGATAGACCAGTACCTAAACGAAAAGTATTACGATCTGAACAAAGCAGGAAGTCTTGGTGGCGTCGATGCATTCTACCGTGCTGTCAGTGAAGACGGGAAACGCAAAGTTTCTAAGAAAAAGATTAAGGATTGGCTGAAGACGCAAGATACTTACACGTTACATAAACCGGTGCAAAAACACTATACAAGGAACAGAGTTATAGTTGGGGGCATTGACGATCAATGGCAAGCTGATTTGGTCGATCTTCAATCTCTTAGCAAATATAACAAGGGTTTCAAATACTTGTTAACATGTATTGATATCTTTTCTAAGTTTGCTTGGGCCGTTCCACTAAAGACAAAAACTGGCAAAGAACTGACAACTGCTTTCCAAACCATACTCAAGAGTGGTAGGAAACCGTTTTATCTTCAAACTGACGAAGGAAAAGAGTTTTTAAACATACATTTCCAAACGTTATTAAGTGAAAAAGAAATTCATTTCTTTACCACTCGTAACGAAACCAAGGCAAGCGTTGTAGAAAGATTCAACCGTACCTTAAAGACCAAGATGTGGCGCTACTTCACTTGGAAGAACACACTGAGATACCTTTCTGCTCTTCCCCAGCTACTGAAGAGCTACAACAATTCAGTGCATAGAAGTATCAAGACCAAGCCCAGTTTGGTAACGAAGAAAAACGAAAAGACTGTATGGAATACGCTCTACGGGGACCTTCCCAAGAAGAAAGCTGTTTTCAAATTTAATGTAGGAGATCAAGTTCGAATAAGCAAGATGAAGAGGATATTCGAAAAAGGATATCTGCCAGGATGGACGGAGGAAATATTTACCATATCAGATCGGATTGCGCGCCAGCCACCCGTTTACCGATTGAAGGACTACAACGGTGAAGTACTGGAAGGCACGTTTTACGAGTCAGAACTTCAGCAAGTTGTGAAGGAAGATGATGTATACAAGATTGAGAAAATCATCAAACAAAGGAAGCGCAGAGGACAAACAGAATATCTCGTGAAATGGAAGGGATATCCTGACACAATGAACAGCTGGGTTAACGAGAATGATTTGCTCAACATATAAAGAAGAGTGATGTCCTGGAACTATTCAGTCTGTATTTGAGCTACATCATGGACGGACAATTTTATCTGACGCTTCCGAGTAACTCGTCTATGGATTTATACCCCCAAAACACTTTGGCAAATTTTACGATCAACATCCCGCAGGCGTTAAATCTCAGTGGTGAATGGATGGTGGGACTCAGTGAAATACAATACCCTCACACTTGGAACAACGTGCGCCAACTCAAAAATACTTTCTTTACGCGACGGGGAGAAGGATTGCCGGAGCGACACGAAGTGTCAGATGGATACTACAAATCAGTAAAGCAGGTGCTCGATTCCATGGAGAATCAGCTTAATGATGAGAAACGGAAAGATTTGTCGTTATCTTATGACGAGGTGACCAGACGTGTGACAGTAGAGGTTAGAAATGATCTCTCTATTTTGCTCGGAGATGGACTGGCACCACTGCTAGGATTTGCAAACGATGCGCCAATAGTTACAAAAACTGTGAGTCCGCGTGTTGCTAGCTTGGCCGGAGGATTTCACTCCCTCTATGTGTACTTGGACATCATTGATGCTCAAGTTGTGGGCGATTCGATGGTTCCACTTCTGCGCATTGTGAACATCGAAGGCGAGGATGGAGAAACACTAACAAAGACGTTTGAAAGTCCCTTTTACCTACCTGTGAGCAGGAAATCCATTGACCGCATCCAATGCAATATAAAGGATGACACGAACCAGTTGGTGCCATTTGAGAGTGGGAAGCTGATTGTGACACTTCACTTCAAGAGAGCTAAACCATTTTATCTCTAGACATCATGCGTAAGACATTCCACCCTAATATTGGAACATATAGAGCACATTTTCAAAGCCAACGTGGTGGCAACATCTTACCTGGCTTTAGAGGCACGGCAATACAGCGAGGTTATGGATTGGGATCTATGTTTCGAAGCTTATTTCGTTCTGCCATCCCATTACTTAAATCTGGCGCAAAGGCTGTTGGAAAGGCTGGTTTAAAGGCGGGAGTGGGCGTAGCCAAAGATGTTTTAGCCGGACGGGACTTCAGAACATCAGCAGCATCTCGTGCACGACAGGCTGGGGAAAAATTAAAGGGTCAAGCTATGAATGCTATCGGAAAAGCCATTGCTTCTCAAAGTGGACAAGGTCTCAAACGACGTTCAACTTCCGCTGTGACGAGTCGAGCTGCGAAAAGAAGAAAGAAGTCGGCAAAGAGTATAAAATCCCGTAAAACATCCAAACCTGCCAGTCGTGCTTTGGGCAAGAAAGCGAAAAGAGCTCCGCGGAAGCGTGCAACTAAAGCGAAGAAAAAGGCATTACAACCAAGATCAAGTCTTCTGTTTTCTTATTAAGGGAAATAATGGCATTCCTACATCACGAGTCCCCTGAATGTATGACGAACTCCATAGATTTTTTCACCGTCCCTGCCACACAAACGTCAGAAGAATTTGGAAGGTGGCACGATGCACATCCTGTGTCCAACATCACTGATACCGGACCCATCGAATTTTCCATAGATGGAAGCTCAGAATATTTGAATTTGGCAAAGTCGTGGCTTTACATCAAGGCCAAAGTTGTAGGTGCTGATAACAGTGTGGTGACAGACAAGAAAGTGGCGCCTGTAAACCTTTTCCTCCAATCCCTGTTCAGTCAGGTTGATGTGACCCTAAATGGCAAGTTGGTGTCCTCTGGATCTAACACTTACCCTTACAGAGCCATGTTTGGGACGCTGCTCAATTATGGAAACGATGCCAAAACCACGCGGCTGACCAGTGGATTGTTTTACAAAGACACGGCAGGTGCAATGGATGAGACGGATCCAACCAAAGCAGAAGATGCTGGTGGTAATCTCGGGTTGAATGCTCGATATAATCATTCCAACAAGAGCGTCAGTATCGAACTTGCAGGTCCAATTCATGCCGACATATTTTTTCAGGACCGATACATCTTGGACTTTGTTAATTTGAAGCTGAAATTTACAAGAGCCAAAAGCGAGTTTTGTCTCATGTCAGGTGAAGCGAATCCAAACTACAAAGTCGTCATTGAAGATGCCATAGTCTTCATTCGTAAAGTAAAGATGAATCCCTCTGTCTCCCTGGCAATAGTTGAGAAATTGAAATCCACACCAGCCAAGTACCCTATATGCAGAACAGACTTAAAGGTCTTCAGTGTCAGCACGGGGGCTCTCAGTATATCGCAGGATAATATCTTCAACGGCCAACTACCAGACCGTATCATTGTTGCTATAGTAGACAACGACGCATACAATGGATCGTACACAAAGAACCCATACAACTTCAAGAACTACGATGTGCGTTTCCTTGGAGTTTTTGCAGACGGCGTTCAAGCTCCGCAGAAACCATTGCAGTTGAAGTATAGTGCAGCGGGAGGTCAAGGGTTCATCCAGGGCTATCAATCACTGTTCAGTGGCACCGGGGCTCTGTTTGGAGATCACGGCAATCAGATAACCCGCGACGAATATGCCAAGGGCTATACATTGTATTGTTTCAATCTCACACCTGACCTGTCCAGTGGCGAGACCTTCAACCTTATAAAACAAGGGAATCTACGAGTTGAAATTCAGTTTGCAACGGCACTTGAACAGACGGTGAACTTCATGGTCTATGCAGAATGGAATAGCCTCATTGAAATCGATCACTCGAGAAACATAATGCTTGACTATGCTGTTGCCTGAGGATGATGGACACCTTTCAAATAGAGGAGGCAATAAAACAGGATAAAATTGCAAGAGAAGAGTTTCGTGGCGTGTTCCCATCTGATCTATTACCCGAAAAAGTGGAATCGTATCCCAGCGCCTACGTCGCAAACGTGGACCCATCAGGCAAAGCTGGAAGCCATTGGGTGGCATTTTATTTCTCCAAAGACAAGAAAGGCGAATTCTTTGATTCGTATGGACAAGATCCCAAGACTTATGCAAGATCATTTCAAGACTTTCTTCAAGGAAACAGTCAAGAATGGACTCATAATAAGCGAGACTTGCAAAGCTTAGGGTCAAGCGTGTGTGGACAATATTGTGTATATTACGTAGTATTGAGATGTAGAAGAAACTCTCTGAACTTCATAGTTCGTACATTTTCAAAGAATAAACTTTTAAACGATTCGTACGTGGACGAATTTGTAAGCAACTATTTTCCATTTTCACTTAACATTGTAAAACAGGATAAGCAAGTTTCATTCCCCCATGTAAGACAAAACACAATGATAGTATAACTGTAAACTTTATTTGATATTCTCAACGAGTGATACAATAAAATCATGAAAAAAAAGAAATACAATGTTTGTTGATTAAATGTCTCTTATGAAGTTGGTCAGTACGACATCCATCGTCCTCTGGACAGTGGAGTGACACTTCCTCTTCGCCTTTGGGGAGTCCTTTGAGTAGGACTCGGTCGAGAGGGCAGCAAACGAATCGGTTCATCGGTTCCTTCGTCGATCCTGTTCTTGTACTGATGTACGACATCCTTACGCTGTTCGTTGCCAATCCAATCGTGTGGCGTGTTCATTTTTGCGAGTCCGCGAGCGAAAAATTTCCATCCGTTGGGTTCGAAATTTTTTCTACCTTTGACCACGTCTCTGATTAGATCAACGATATGAGTGGATGGTACTGTCTGTCCATGATAGACCAACTCCCCTTGGTCATTCCAATGCATGATATCTTTGTTTTGTTTCATTTTGTTCAATATGAGTCTTGCTCTGCTCTTCAGTGTTTTTGGTACAGTATCTAACACTTCTTGTACAATCTCGTCAGATCGAGGGGTTGGTTCGTCTTTCTCTTTATCAGGTTCGCTCACCGGATTTGTCTCCACTTTAACTTGCACAGGTTGTTCTTTCTTCTGTTCATAGAAATTCAAGAATCTCTGCAGCGTTTGATTGTAGAGTTGAAGCTTTTGATCATCTGATAGATCTTTTTTGTGTAAGATCGCCTGCATCTCAGTGTCAAGGGTAGTTAATTTCTGTGTCAGTGGCGATGTTTGCACCTCTTGTTGATGTTGTAAGTTTGCAACAAAGTTTTCTGGAACCACTACCATTCGTTTCGCGTAGTTCATTTTCAGAGAAGACTGGATAATGCCGTCAGTACCGGTGGTAATAAGACGCTCAGGAAACTACCTCCGTGTTGAACAATGATCTTCTTCTTCTTACTGAGTGGCACCTTCCTGTCTGCCAGAGTAAAGAGGGTTTTCTTGTGTCGCGTAAGTTTCTTTTTTTGACTTGGCGTTACCGGAACTGTTGTTTGAAGTACGTTCAATACGCACTCGCACAGGGCTTTCAAGAGTTGGGGATGCGCCGTCTCTAATATGGCCTTGCGTTGTTTGGGGTTACACTTGCTGAGGATTTTAAGATAATCGATGTTGTCCTTCACCGTCTGAGACATCGTCAATAATGACATACCGTGCCATGATCAAGACCTTTTATTCTCTCGTCTGACGTATGCGTATTGCGTCTCGCCCGGAAAGATGTTCGTACGAAGACGTATTTCCTCAGGGACATTAGGTCGTACATCAATTAGGAGGTAACCGTAGGGTCTTTTCGTGGCGTCGGAGTAAGCATCCATCATGAATCGGCCTTCTCCAGGGTATATTTGCTTGGCGAGATTCATTATTTGAGAACGATCGCGCGGCGAATTAAAAATTACGTAATAATTGGTGTTCAAGTGCACGTTTCTCATCGATTTTCCCTGAACAAACAGATTATGCAAAACAAAGATCAAACTCAAATTAGAGTGACGACCTTTAGTAAAGAGTTCTGTCATCATCGTATCATCTGCAAGAGTGGCCATCAAGTCGTCGAGTATCAAAAGGTTGCGTTGACGGGAATTAAACATGTCTTTAATATCGGGAGGTAAGCCTTCAGTAAACGTAATATTGGGAAGTTCTCGTTTCATTTCTTCAAACATGGGTTGATACGCCCCATAGCAGTATATGATTCGTTCCGGAGCTCCACATATCATCTCTTCCCCCAGCTGAAGTAAACGTCTTACAAAACTACTTTTTCCAGTATTGGAAGCTCCGACGATCAGAGCAGAGAAATTATGTTGCCATCGTGTGTCCATGGTGCAAAGTGAAGTTGAGATACGATTCACGTCCTTTTTATAGAGTTTACAATGTCAACCATTCTTTTGGTGGAGTTGTTTTTGCATCCTGTTCCGGTTTAATTTCACTACTTTGATGGCAGTAAAGTTTTGGTTGAAGTTTTGCTTCTTGCAACCAATATTTTCTTTCCTCCGGGGAAAATTCGTGAACGTCAGCTAAATGATTTGCAAGTCTTTTTAAATATTTGCTACCACAATCTGGAATGGGACAGTCTCGAAGAACACGTTTTGGCATGTTTACGCTTTGAAAAATAATCAAGAATGACGAATACAAACACATTTTTATAGTTTTATTTGTTAAAAACCAAAGGCCACCGAGGCCATATAAGCAGAAAAGGCCATAAAGGCCACTGGGAGGAGAGGGGTATGGAGGAGACAATGTAAGATAAGACTTCAATCGTTTAATGAAATGTTTTTATTAGCGTCGTTCCACAGGTCTAAAATTATACTCTTGTATTTACACTACATCTCATATATTTACAACATTACTTTCTTAGTAACCGTAGGGAAGAGTATTGTAATCCTCTACAATGACCCGTTTCGTGTACACAATTCGGTAGTCTTTATCTTGTCTACGCGAGAAAATGTTCCTTGTGTGATTATCCCGCACTATCTTAGTTGGATTAGTTACAGTTATTACGTCAGGACCAACTCCACGGACCATGCTCTTGATAGTGTCAAAGTTTATTTGAAGGGCGTTTCTGTAGTTGAGGGTGATACCACGAACTTTGCAACACGTTTGACCGTCATTTAATTGATAGCAATAATTCTTTGGCCCACCAGAAACAAATGTGGTGATGTACTTTCCATCTATCTCGTCAGTAAGGTCACCCAAATAATCACCAAGTGGGGGTTCCCACTGTCCAGATCGTGTTGTATATATGATTGAGTCGGTATCGTAGTAAAGTACTCTCTCTCCAAGTGCCTCAAGAACTGTGTAAAGTTTTAAGCGGGCATGTGCTGTCGTGAACGCTGCGATGATGACGTTTGTAGTGGGGTGCATTGGAATAAAGTCGTCCGTATGGCAATAGTGAACTTCCACCATTTCAGGATTAACGATGGAGATATTCTTGACTTCCACAGCCTCACTAGTGAGAAGGTCAAAGTACCTCGCAGGATCGGTGACATACTCCACTTGGGTCTTGTTGGGTTTCATTCCAAATCTCCCCCACATACTGTAAAAAAAAGAAACAGACATAAAGTTTACTAAAACGCAACTGTTTTTTTGTGTGTGTATGTGTGTGTGTGTGTGTGTGTGTGTGTGTGTGTGTGTGTGTGAGTGTGTGACAGGCTGTAACATTTCTCACCGAAACTTAAAAAGACTAGGAGTCTAACTCGAAAACCCAACGGTTGCTTTAGACCCTAGGCATTTCTAATATACGTCTATGGAACAAAACTTAAAAAACGATATTATCCAGGAAATAATTTAGACACGTACTGAAAGAGTATTGAATAGTGTACAACAGAGGAAATGCAAATAAAGTTATTGTTGTTGTTGTTGTTGTTGTTGTTGTTGTAGAAGACACTTAAAGCTGCAAATGAATACAAACGCTTCACTGGTTTTTAGTACGGTCGCTCCGTAGGCGT
>JANTBY010333187.1:0-25897 GCA_024741335.1 Antipathozoanthus obscurus
AGCCCAAGGAAGTCAGAGGTATTCAAATGATCACCCACCCCGTGGGAAATCTGGTTATGGCGGGGGCAGGGGCTGCCTGCCCCTACCGTTAAGCTTGTTGCGCTTGGAGCTTGCGCCCCAGCTTCATCTTTTCGTGGCGCGACATCTTGTCGAGGTCGGCTTGCGTGACGCGTCCGCCTGACGTGTCGGTATTCCCGCTCGCGCCGCCGCCCTTGGAGCCCTTGAACAAAAAGTCACTTTCGTCCCGCTCTTTGAGCAGCCATTCCTTGATCGACATCGGCGTGACGCCGTCCGCCCCGTAGATGATGGTACCGTCAGCCGTCTTGGGCTGGATGCCTCCATCGTCGTCAACCTTGAAGGTTGACAGAGCCTTCGGCAGCACGTAAGTGACCGCCTTGTCGAACATCGCAACATCCGGATCGGACGCTGCCAGACGAACAGCATTTTCAACCTGCATTGAGTCAGCACGGCGTTCGGCACGGTCGGCGCGATCTTTGTGCGCATCCCGGTCCTTGGCGGACTGCTCAAGCTGGCCCTTGTAAGAAGCGTGGACCTCGGATACGCGCGCCGCAGCGGCCTCTTCGAGTGTCGTGTCTTCCACAAGCTTGCCGTCATCCACACGCTTCTTCGTGTCCCGCAGTGCTTCGAGCGTTGCGGCGAAGTCGCTGAGCTTGCCTTCTTCGAGGTCGGGCATTGTGACCCCTGTGGCTTGCTCGTACTGCGAAAGCGCGGACTTCATGTCATCGCGTTCCTTGACGACTTCGATATTCTTGTCGCGGAACTCTTTGACCTTATCTGCACCGTCGACGTTGACCGTGTACTGGCCGTCGTCGCCTTCTTTCGCAAACTCACGAATTCCCTCCGGGACATCCGCAAGCGATTGGTAAGTCAGCTTGGCTGGCATATGTTCTCACGTCACCCCGTGACGTGCCCTTGATTGAGTGAACTGCTACCCCCGGCAGCAGATGGAGGTGGGACCCTCCGGTCGCTGGCTATAACAAATTGGCACATGGTGTCGGAAATGTACCAAGGCATTAATTGCCGTTGATGGTCGCATTGATACCCGATGTTGGGGCAAAAGTCAAGGTCAAGCCCTAAAACGGGTCATGCGGTAAATTATTTTGGAGAGCTTAGAAATCCTCTGGATTGTCAAAGAACTTCTCGGGGTCGCCTTCGTCCGCGTTCATGCGGCTCAGGATAGATTCCGCAGCCTCGGAACCAACGATTGCTTTGAGTTCATCGTACGACACCGTGCCGTCGTAAAACTCTTCGACGATTTCAAGTGCATCTGTGTCCAGTTCATCCCAGTCCGCAAAGTCCGGATTGATGCCACGCTTAACCATTGCCCATGCCTTCTTTACATGTGGTAGGCGTCGGTGGCACCCATTGAGGAATTTCAGTTCCGGGCTGATCAAAACGCACCGGTTCAAGATACTGCGGCGGATGTGTCGGCAGCATAACGCCCGGCTCGCTCGAATGTTTCGGCGGCGCGGAGCGCTCGTTTTGAATAACGAGGGCTTCCAACAAACTGATTATCCGGTCGAGCTTGGCAGCAATATCGTCAAGAGTTGTTGCCATTCTCTTCCTCGTCTTCATCAGGCTGCGGCGGATTGTCCATCTGCTGTGCCTGACGCGCCTGCTGCGGCACGCCCACATCATTGTCTTCGCGTGGGTCGTTGGGGTTCGGTGAAACCTCGGCGGCGGTTTTTTCGAGCATACGGAACTCGTGGAACGCCTTCGCATCCGGGAAGTCTTTCATGCGCGCCAGAACATCAACCATGTTCGGGAACTGCTTCTCGTCTTGAACGAGGCGCATGTACTCTTCCTTGTCCATCCACTCGGGGATAACTTCGAAGCGGCGCAGGTAATCGTAGACCACATCAAGCGGGATGACACCGTCAGCATACATCTGATGCACAGCACGGTATTCACGTGCGCCGACGTTCTTGCCCAAGAAATCGCGGTTGAGTTCAAAGCTGATCTTGTTGACAACGGTCGAAGACGCATTGTTCCAATCGGCCCACCACTGCAATACCTGCGTGATGCCTTCGTCGGTTGTGTCTGAGATGTTAAGAAGAAGCGTTTGTTCATTGCGCTCGTTCATTGCAAGCGCGTTGTCGCTTTCCGCCGCACCACGTGATGTGCCCGGCATGAGACGACCACCAATGGACGAAATCTGTGCTTCTTTCTGCGTCAGGGCATTCTCAAGGTACCGCAGACCGGACCCGTTGAATTCCATAATGCCCGCACGTTCATCGGTATCCAAAATCCAAACGGCGTCAGGGCCGACGGCGTATTCGGTTTCAGCGCTGCCTGATCCATCCTGAACCCAGAATGTTGGGCTCGCGGTATAGAAGCGACCGTGTTCAAGCGACGCATACGACAGGTAGTGCGCATAGTTCAGGGTCACGATGTCCAGCATCGGTGGTTTCTGAACGTCCGGGTAGTTCGTGAACGGGCCGACAACGATGAACGGAATGTAATCCAGCGTCTGACCGCGCACGGTGGGCGTGACGATGTTGCTGGGCGGCTGATCGATGTCTGGCATATTGAACGCCTCGACATCGTCATATATGAATTGTTCGTAGACGACTTCGCCGTCAACCTCATTCAAAATCAGAATGCGGAAACGCGACTTGAAGTCGTATGGCTGCCAGTGCCCGTCACGATCATAGTAGATTTCACGCAGAGTGACACGGGCAAGTTGCCAGCGACCATTGATCTCCGCCATCTCCCAATCAAGGATGTTCTCAGCGGTGTAGCACGCCACATACGCATCACCGCCTTCTACAGGCGACGAGTCAACAAGCATGCCGTAACGCCCGACAGCCAAGACTTCCTTGACGGCGGTCTTGGACATCAGGTGAAGGGACATGCCCTCTTTCGTGATGCGCTTGGATTTTTCCCGGAGCTTGGCATTGAGGCCAGTGACTTTCGGGTTGCGTTGGAACACGGTGCCGTACAATGCGTTCAGCGTCCGCGCGGTCATGTTGTAGAAAACAGCCCGGCGGAGGTACGCATCATATTGCGCGGCGTTATGCTTCGGAAGCTTCGGCAGATACTTCTGCCGCTTGCGCTTGACCTCGACCTCACCAATCTCAGCGTCGCGGATCGTTTCCCAGTGCTCCGCCCAATAGACGTAGTCTGGATGCAGGATCGGTGAAGCCCGGTAAGGGACGGCAAGCTCAGCCCGAGTAATTGGATTTGGAACGGCGTTGCTCATGTGCGCACCCTCTCAAACAAAAAGGCACATGTCAAGAGCATGCGGTCGTGACATTGTTGTTGTTCTGAACGTTTTAACGAGCCAGCCAGTAGCCGGGATTTTGTCTAGGATCACCATTCATCTATTGGCCGCTACCCGAGGTCATAGGGATGGAACTTACCCTCACTCTGTTTGCGTTGCAGGCCACAACATCAGTGGTACGAGCGGCGATGCCTCCCACAGGTTCCGGGCCTGTCCCGAGCTTCCTCTGCGTACAGCGGTGATCTCGGCTGGTCGTATTGGTCAGGCTGGTGGGGATCGAACCCACGACTTCCACGTTCCCGACGTGGCACTCTGCCGCTGAGCTACAGCCTGTTGAAACTGGTCTGGGCACCGGGGATCGAACCCGATCTCCGCGCTTCCAAAGCGCAGGCCGTCACCAGAACATACCCAGATGGAGCCCTCAGCCGGAATCGAACCGACTTAACCGGAGTACAAAACCGGTGCATCACCATTTATGCTTTGAGGGCGTAAGACGTCATATTCTCCGGCTTAACCGATGTAAGGCGTAAGATATGTCGGTTTATGGTGCTGACGGTGGGGATCGAACCCACGTGTTCTCCCTTACGAGGGGAGCGCGTCTGCCATCTGCGCTACGTCAGCAAGTGACCGCCATGGCGGTCAGATATGGCAGTTACGACCGCGTTAGCGGTCATATTTGGCACCCCCGGTGAGAATTGAACTCACCACACATCGGCTTAGAAGGCCTCGTCCGTCCCAGCGGCGGGGGCTTACATTTCGTTGACGATACGCTCGATGTCGCCCCGGTTGATACCGATGTCGGCGAGTTCGCGATCTGTCAGTTTTTGGAGTTCACGGCGCGTTGCTTGACGCGCAAACCAGCGAGAGAACATTGTGCGATCCTTTCCTACACAAAAAATAGTTTGTGTGGGAACGATAGCAAAATGCTGCACCTGCACAATCCCGTGCGGTTGCATACCCGTTATGTTTCTGGCGGATGGCGGAGGAATTGAACCCCATACCTTTCGGTACGAACCGCTTTCCAAGCGGACCCCCGCACCAGCGAGGATCACCATCCATTTTCAGTAGAAGTGGGATATTCACCGTGCAGTGAATATCCCGTTTTCAGTGAACACGCATGTCGAAGCGGCCCGGATAGTTCCGGTCAAACTTACCGCGAACGCCATGGTCAGCGACGTGTGTTGCCGCCCAAGCGTCAGGCTTCGTCTTGACCGGGCGACCGGTCGACATCGCGATACCCATTGCGGCACCGCGTGCGCAGTTCGATCCGTGGCGCGGATCGTCGTTGATGTCGAGGTGGATTTCAACCTCGTGCTCCAACAACTCTTCCTCAAGCTGCTGATACGCCTCGACCGACTTATACGCCTCGTTCTGCATCCGCATCATCGGGCGGTTCTTCTTCTGATCGTAGTCTTCCATACGCTCAGTGTCGAAGAACACACGGCAGCCGGAACGACGTCCGGTCGCCTTGTCAGTCTTTGCAACAACAACAACTGTGGTGTATGACGCCCACCACGTATTTTGAACACCGCGCTTGTAGCGAGACGAGTCACAGCCGATGTAGATATCGGCACCCGCCGGTGTGTCGCTCAAGTAATCGCGGATTTCGTCAACAAGCGATTCCCTCAACATAGGCTGTCCTTTCGCATTAGGGGTGAAGGGGAAGCCGCCCCAGAAGGCGCGGCATGGTATCCGGATCAGGCACGAACACGTAAGCGCAGGTGTTGACCGGAATCAGATGGACCACATCGCCGTCAAGGACGGGATAGGTCGGATCATGGATAACCTCGGCGGGTAAGCCAAGATTGAAAGCTTGTTTGACGGTGTCGATCATCTCGTCTTCGTCGATTGCGGAGACGGTGATCGTTGTTCCGAAGAATTGCGGAGTGCTGTGCTTCCACTTGACGTAGGAACCTTCGACGTAGCCCACATCAGGACCCTCGTCGGCGCGGACCATCGCGTCACAGCTTGCCATGAATGCGTTGGCCGCGTGAGCGGCTTGTGCCATGCCCTTGCCGGGGTTCATGGACGCCAAGTCGGTGCGCATGATGATGTATAATCTGGGTTCGGACATGTCGGGTCTCCTGTGTGGCGGAAGAAGGAGGAATTGAACCCCACACCTTTCGGTGCAATCCGATTAGCAATCGGTCCTTGGCACCAGCCAAGTTCATCTTCCAAAATGGTGCCGTCTAAGGGAATCGAACCCTTTCTGGTCCCCTACCAAAGGACTGTGCTGCCATTATCACTAAGACGGCGTTACTGGTATTGGCGATATATGAGCCAATTGATCGTATGCTCTTGATCCGCTTTTGGAACCTTGAGCGTGTTCATGATTTGGTGAAGAGTGCGTTTACAGACCTTACAGCAGTAGGTCTCAGGATCGATGTGGCAGCCGTCCCGGCACACGGCGTATCTCCCTAAATTGGCATGAGTGTGAGGAATCGAACCCCTTGCTGGCAGTTTTGGAGGCTGCTGCTGGGCCACCCAGCGTTAGGCTACACTCATATATGTTGGTGCTCCCGGTAGGACTCGAACCTACGCGCTCCGCCTTCGGAGGGCGGTGCTCTTCCACTGAGCTACGGAAGCGTAAACTTGATGGGAAAACTATACCACGGATCGCCGGTGATCCATAGTAGCAAACGGGTCATTCAACCCAATCTTGAAGACGTTCGCCGAGCGTCCGGTTACCGACGATTGTATCCAAAGTCAGCCCCTTCTTTTTGGGGCGCGGGTAGCGTTTGGCGAGTACATCGAACGGATCACGCTCGGGCGCTTGAACTTCTTTCGTCACCGTCTGAATAGTCGGCTTCGGATACAGCGCAGAAGAGTGTGTACGAAGCAGGTTGGTGCCATCGGCGATCATGGACGACATGTCATAGCGTCCGTGTTCCTTGCCTACGGCCTGCAACTCGTAGAAGTCCGTGCTGAGTACCTTGTATCGGTCGACGCCGTCAGTCAGATAAATCCTGATCTTGCGATTGCACGCCGGGTTGGTTTCCTTGTCTGTGAAATGCGCTTCAAGGTAATAGCCCTGCTTGCGCATCAGTTCATCAAGACCGACCTCAACGGGACCAAAGCGAATACGCTTGTCAGCCGGAGCGCGTGTCTGGCGGATGCGAACTTCGAATTCAAATGCGGGATCAAACTGACCCCAAGTTCTGACCTCGACATGCCGTCCAGACCAGAGCTTCTGACCACGAATAGTCGGAAGGTCATCCGTATTGCCGGTGGCGTTCTTTTTCATGTCCATTTCAGCGGCAACTTTGCGGAGATGCTTTGATTGAAAATCAGTGGTTCCAACCATGGTCACGCCATCAAGGCCGTATATCGGTGCTTTGCCCATGGATGCCAACTCTTTCTCCAATTGTTTTTGCGGCTTTCTCACAAAACGCGGGTGACCGTCATCTCGGAAGCCCACGTGAATATAAGGCTTGCCGTATGTGTTAATGGTCTTACGCTTCATCGAAATGATCTCAGGCCAAGGGTGCGGTGGGACCACCGGATACAGAAGCCCCACCATGCGCGGCTTAGCTGAGCAGTGCAGCGACCGTTTCTGCGTCGCCTGCGCCTTCTTCTTCCAGCGCGGCGATGATGTTCGCGTCGATGTCTTTCAGAGCTTGAACCGCCTTGTCGCGGTCGTCGAGCATGCTGCCCAGCTTGCCCTTCAAGGCTTCCAGACGCTTCTTCTTGCGTGACGCTTGAACTTGTTCGAGAATGTTGGCGCTTCCGCCTTTGTTTTCGTCAGCCATGGCTGTTGTTTCCTCATTCATATGAAAGTGATTCGGAAACTATCGCATGACGCAAAACATTGCAAGAGTGGGGTTTGGAGGACCGGGTGGGATTCGAACCCACGACGTGGCTTTCGCCAACCGGATTAAAAGTCCGGCCCATCGGCCTCTTCGGATACCGGTCCAAAATCTTCGTTGATGTTCCTCCTGCTGCTTCGCTTTCAGCCAATCCGGGCACGCGCCGCCATGTTTGCCAAGGCCGGAGCTTTGCGCGGAAACCAATCCAATGCGTTTAAGGTGCGCCACCTTCTTCTGAATGTAGGTCATACGACTCTCCACGGTTGAAAACTGGCTGGGTAGGTACGATTCGAACGTACAGTGTCTTGCGACGCCGGAGCCAAAATCCGGTGGGGTTACCAATTTTCCTACTACCCAATAAAGATGGCTGGGGAGGCAGGATTCGAACCTGCGATACAGAGGATCAAAGCCTCTTGCCTTACCACTTGGCTACTCCCCAAAATGGTTGCCCCCGAAGGATTCGAACCTTCACCCTCCTGATTCAGAGTCAGGCGTCCATTTGCCACTTAGACCGGGGGGCATTACAGCAGGGCAGTCAAAAATCCTACGGCAGACGGAACCGTCGCCAGAAGGCCTGATGTGATCAGGAACCCTGCGATGAAAACTGCATAGACGATGGGAACCATACCGCGTTTGACAACGGTCGAAGCACCTTCGCCTGATCCTTCCCACACGCGCTGGAAAACATCGTCAAGGAACCAGCGGATGATCAGGATGTAGATGTTTGAAACGTTGTTGGCGCGCAGGTCTGCAAAGAACTGCTCGTCTGCTTCTTGGCGTGTGTAGAAGACGCCGTTGATGCCGCGCTCCTGTTCCTCGTACAGGTAGTCGTGGATCAGTGAAGGCTCAAGCCATCCGTTATTGATGGTGCCTACAAACGGAACGCCACTCGGGCCGTCCCATTGATACCCTTCCGGGATCGTCATTTCAGTTGTGCGAAAGAAAAATTTGTAGTCCCGCAGCAGGACGTATTGACGTCCATACGGGTTATGTTCCGTGCCCGAAATGAGCCGGTAATCAAGATTTTCGATAAGCATAATTCATCCCCAGTGGTGCTATCATTAACATGTCGGGGATTTGGCGGGCAGCGGAGGAATTGAACCCCACACCTTTCGGTGCGTTCCGCTTTCAAGGCGGTCCCCGGCACCAGCCGAGGTCACTGCCCGAAATATACCACAAACTTCGGACGACAACAATGGTGCTTCGGGTAGGATTCGAACCCACGTCCCGACGCGTTATGAGCGCGCGGCTCTACCGCTGAGCTACCGAAGCAGAATTGGCGGATGGGTGAGGAATTGAACCCCACGCCTTGCGGCGCGATCCGCTTTCGAAGCGGTCTCCGGCACCAGCCGAATTACCCATCCATGATTGGTGCGCAAGGTGGGGGTCGAACCCACACGCCACTAGGACACGGACTTTTGAGGACCGCGCGTCTGCCAGTTCCGCCACTCGCGCATGATTGGTGCCGGTGGAGGGAGTCGAACCCTCATCCCCGAAGGGCACAGTTTCTGAAACTGCTGCGTATACCATTCCGCCACACCGGCAAGGTGTTTGGTGCGCTAGGTGGGAGTCGAACCCACATCCCGAAGGCACGCCCTCTCAAGACGCTGCGTATACCATTCCGCCACTAGCGCATATTGGTTGTCCCGGCTGGGATCGAACCAGCGACCCCAGACTTATCAGGTCTGTGCTCTACCACTGAGCTACGGGACATCTATTGGTAGTCCGTCAGGGTATCGAACCCCGTATACACGCTAATCAGGCGCGCGCCTCACCTTTTGGCCTACGGACTATATTTTGGAGCGGGTAGCGGGGATCGAACCCGCGCGCATGACTTGGCAAGCCAGTGCTCTACCACTGAGCTATACCCGCAATCTCTCAGGGAGCCAACGAACTCCCTTTCCCCACGTGACACCATCCCGAAGGATGGGCGTTGTTGCCCACGTGGGAGTATTTTGGAGCGGACAGTGGGAATCGAACCCATCTCTATGCAGGGCTTGGAAGGCCCGCCGCATACCATATGCTTGCCCGCATTATGGAGCCCATGACAGGAGTCGAACCTGCATCTTCCATCCGTTACCTCTGTACTGGTTCGTAGCCAGCCGGGATACATGGGCATATATGGCGGTCCCGGAAGGACTCGAACCCTCAACCTCCTGCTTCGTAGGCAGGCGCTCTATCCAGTTGAGCTACGGAACCAAATCTTCTACGTCGATAAGCTCGACGCCAGCCTCACGCGCTTGACGCATCATGTTTGCCGTTCCCCGTCCACCGGAAAAGGCGACGCAGAGATCGGGCTTGCGGAACTCAAGCATGCGCGTGTTACGTGCACAGCCGTCTTTGTTCCCTTTGACGTCCCAAAGCGCTTCCATGGCGACAGGCTGAATACCTGCCTTTTTGGCCCAGCGGTGGGACATTTGATCTGCGCCCGGCGCGTCGCCGTGCATCAGGTAGGTGAAGCCGCGCTCGGCGTGCAGCTTACCAAGGACAGAGGACATTTCCCGCCAGTTGCGATATTCGCGACCGCCTGTGATCAGTACAATCATGGCACCCTCCTATGTTTGGCGTGGAGCGGGGCGGGACTGATCCCACCTGACACCGTACGTGTGTCCTCAATCACCTGCTTGTCCAACGCGTATTGGCAGGCCCTCTCCATAATTTTGGCGCTCCATACGGGACTCGAACCCGTTACTTCTGATCGACAGTCAGATGAGATACCCATTCACCAATGGAGCATATGTTTGGAGAACCGGGTGGGAATCGAACCCACGTATCAGGGATTAAGAGTCCCCAGCTAAACCACTCAGCTACCGGTCCAAAAAAAGAAAGGGCGGGGCATTTGCCTCCGGCAGCCCCGCCCGTGTTCGGACCTTATGACGTCACGTGCCGTCGTTCAGGCGAACCCGGTGGAGCGCGGAATACCGCGAATGCGATCAAAACCCAATAGTTCAAGTTTCATCAGTCTACCTCGATGGGGACCAACCAAAAACCGCAGCCGGTTGTCTTGGGTCCCGCAATTGACCACCGCAGCTTATTCAGCCGAGGCTCTGTTTCAACGATCAGGGCGCGAATACCGTTGGTTGGATCAACCGGCATATCGAGCGGCCCTGCGCGATCTATGTACGCGGCTTCTACAAGTTCGTCAATAGACAAACCGCGTCTCAAGTGGCGACCCTGAATGAGGGCCGCGAGGATGTTGGCGTACCGTCCAGAGAAATGTCCCAGAAGCCATTCGGGGCTCACCTTGTAAGTGGTGGGCTTTCCACAGGCTGGACAAAACAGTGGCTCTTGCACGTCAACCTCAAATCAAGGCGGTTTTGGGCAGAACCGCAAACTGCACCGAAACGGGCGGGAAACGAAATGGAGGAAACAACCCGCCACATCTTCCTGCATACAGGATGTGCCAAAAGGTGTCAAGCACCTATGGACAAAAAATTTGGCTCCGACGGTTGGGATCGAACCAACGACACTTTCGTGTGCTACCGGTTAACAGCCGGGCGCATTACCACTCTGCCACATCGGAATAACTTTGGTGGAGCCTATGGGAATCGAACCCATCACACGAGGATTGCAAATCGACGTCGCCCCCTTGGAACATGAGACCCCAAAGTTCGCGGGCAATCTTAACTTGTATCCCGCGCGGAGCCCATAGCGCGGCTTGGTATTGGTGGAATGCCGGGGACTCGAACCCCGCACCTTCTGCTTGCAAAACAGACGCTCTCCCAGATGAGCTAGCACCCCGTTGATGGTGGGTCCTACTGGGATCGAACCAGTGACCTCTTGCGTGTCATGCAAGCGCTCTACCGCTGAGCTAAGGACCCGTTGTTGGTACCCGGTGACGGGATCGAACCGCCGCTGTCGCAGGATGTAAGCCTGCCGCTCTACCGCTGAGCTAACCGGGCTCAGACGAATGTATTTGACCGCGCCTCATCGGCACAGTCGTCGTCCAAAAGTCTTACTACACGAAAGCCGGAGTTTGGCATCCAGCGATGTGCCTTCGCAATCAAGTTGCGATTATCAGCCATTGGTACGAGTTCTTCGACGTCGTACGTCCGGCCTTTGATGTCATAGAAGCCGCCGTCGATCTCGGTGTAGACGTGGCCTTCTTCATGGCTATAATAGGGCTCCGCTTGCGGGAACACCGTCTTCAAAATTTTGTAGAACTCGAAGCATCCGCCTCGCGTATATACGGTAACCGAACCGTGAAAGCTCGATCTGATCGCAGCGATCAGCTTTTCAATGTCGTTCATGGCGTGATGCCGCGTCCGTAGAAAACTGGTGCCTTCGAATACCGCCGCGCGTCTGGATGGAACTCATACCACGCTGCGTTGTCTTTGCCCGACTGATTATTGAACCACTTGACGCGCCCGATGGAAACGATCCGCGTGCAATACTGTTCGAGGAACGGCTGCGCTTGGATCGTGTGGGGCCAGTCTGCGTCGAACAGGAACCATGTTTGGATCATGGAACCGTAGTGCTCGATCAACCGATGCAGAATATAGTCGTGCTTCTTGTTGCGTTCCCACGGCGGATTGGTGATGACCATGTCAATGTCTTTGAGATCACTAATTGTGATGTCAAGTGCATTGGCAACATGCACATCGTCGCGCCATGCTCCGCCGAAATGTTCCTCAGCCGTGCGGCGCGCGCCGTAGGGATCGATATCCGACAGGTGTGTGGCGCGCGCGCCGTTGCACAAGGATTCAACATGCGATGCAAGGCGACCGTCACCAGCACAGGGCTCAGCGAAAAAGAACCCACCTTTGGGCAGGAACGGAATGAGCGGTACCACGGCCTCGCGAGGCGTCAGGTACTGGCTTTTATCGAGTTTGTCAAAGTCGGAGCGCTTACCCATGGAAAGGGTGTATCAGATCGGGCCATTGCCGTCAAGGGATGTGCCTTTTTGGTTGCCGCCTCCCCAGCCTTCAACCACCGCCGTGACCCTCGATGCCGCCGTAGCCTTCGATGACTGCGGTGCCTTCAATGCCACGCGTTGGGCTTCCATTGCCCCAGCCTTCCCACGACTTCTCGCGCCCGAAGCCGGGCTTACGGTCAGCCATTGATGACAACGTAGGCGTCGGAAACTTCGCCTTCCTCGTCTGTGATAACGACCTTGCGAACCGAATACACGGCCATGCCGTGGTCGCCTTCGTAGTTCGCGATCTTGACCGGAAGTTCGGAGCTTCCTTCGATCCCCGTCAGGGTCTCTTGAAGCTGCGCAACGGTCATACGTTCGTTGAGTGCAGGCATGTCTTGATCCTATGCTTGGTTACGTCAGGGCTTCGAGGCCCAACTGAATACCGGCGAGGTCTGCCGGTACCCAAGACACGGCGGTCTTGGGGTTGGTGAGGTATTCGTCGATATACCAATCACCGATAGTATTGAGCGCAATCGCTGGGTTGCCCGCGAACACCGTGGTGTCCGGGTAACGGAAGAAATGCTGGAACTGCGTCAAGCCCGTCGCGCCACGTTGGGCGTACGATTGGGCAACGACCCGGTTGATGATGTCACCGGGGTCGACTTCGTCGAGGTTGCCCAAGCCAAAGCTGACACGTTCGTTGTTGACGTCGGTTGAAACACCGGTTGCGAGCGAGTTATCGGCGACAGACGCCACAGTGCCATCCCACTGCGCAAAAACGCCAAAAGACTGCGGGAAGAATTCACGAAGGCGGAAACCCCGTGTGTCTTCATCTGCGACGATCATTTCGCTGAAAAACACGCCCCGGTGTGTACCGGAACCGGTGTCGTTGTCTTGGCACCCGAACGTCATGCGGTTGGGGTTTGTTGCACCGGCGGTGGTGACGTTTGCCGAGCCTTGGAGGGCTGCGTTGAAGTAAAGATCAGCGGAAACGTTGACGCCCACGTCGATCCGGATGTCCATCACGAAGTTGGTGTTTTCAGAAACGATGGCGGAGTAAACAATTGCCGAGCCACCAGACCCGTCAAATACGCGGTGCCGAAGCTCCATCGTGTTGATGACATCAATCTGGTAAATCAGGTTGTTGGATGCATCCCGAACTTCGAGAATATAGTCGCGCCAGAACTGTGGGTTCGACGTGTTACGGTGGATGCCGAACACGAAGTGAATCCACGTCTCGGAGCCCGAAGCCGCCGGGAAGTTCAGCGTTGAAATTTGAAGTTCGTTGTGGCGGAAAGCACCTTGAACACGGGTGTTGTCGTAGAAGTTCGAAGATGTCGAGATGACGCCGCCGAAAGTCGTCAGTTCGGCTTCTGTGGTGGCGATGCGAAGGATGGACATATAGACCTCAGACCGTGATCATGTAGAGTTTCGATTTTTGAGCGTGTATTCCTACCGGGATGCTCCCACCATTGATTTGGTAGGTTTTCGTTGCCATGATAGCCGGGCCTTGAAGCGTGGAGAACGCCAAGCCTTCGAGGCTGTACAACTTGGTCCGATTGACTTGAACGAAAGGCCGGATGCCGCCGCTCAGTTCGTAGTAATACTGCTGCTGGATGAACACCGAGTCCGGTGACGCCCCGCTTGATTCCAATGCATACAACGACGTGTGCTGCGCGAACACCGAAAGATCAGGGTTCACCGCACTCGCCGTTAGCTGATACAGAGACGTGTGAAAGACTTCGATGTCCATATTGACGGCACTATCTCATAAAATGTGCCTTTTTGCAAGGCAGCGTGGTTTTGGTGGGCGAGGGATGGATTCGAACCTCCGAACCGGTCTCCCGGACAGGATTTACAATCCCGTTGCTTTGGCCACTTGCATACTCGCCCGTGTTGGTGGGAAGCAGTGGAATCGAACCACACCCTGTTACAGAACGGTATTACAGACCGCTTACGGCACCAGCCGCTGATACTTCCCGTGAAATGGTACTGGGTAGAGGACTCGAACCTCACTCTCGCAGGTCACAACCGCGCGCATTCCCTGTATGCTATACCCAGCAGAATTCCGGGGTCAGGAAGGGAGGTGACCCCGGATGATGTCTTCATGGACCTGAGCGACGAAGTTATCCATCCACTCGTGGTCCGGCGCTTCCGGAAGGGGCGATTTATCGCCAATTTCTTCCAAAATGGCCAATTTTTGGTCAAAAAGGTCCAGAATCCGGTCAATATCGACCCGTCCAGCCCGAATATCGAGCAAAAACGGCAAATTTTGGCACGGAAACTCGATTTTTCCGGTCGAAAACAGTGAAACGCCCTCTTCGACGATGCGAAACGCGTGATATAACGCCTTGCAGTCCATTCCACCGGCTTCCTGCGCATTTTTCGCGCGTTTGCCTGCTTCATTGACCGGTTTGGAGTAAATCTTGAGCGCTTCGCCGCATGTCATGCCCATTGGTACCTGCCGACCGTAGACGTCGAGATAATCGAGCGCTGATCCACCCGGCTGCGGCTTCGGAATGATCTGGACACCTTCAATCGGTGCCAAGCTCTCGGCGATGGTCCAGACCTTGACCTTGGGGTCAGGCGCGGAGTTCAGCGCGTCGCAGACAGCGATGAACGTATCCAGCCGCTTTCCACGCATCGAATAGCGTACAGCCTGCCCTTTGCAGTAGCCTGCAAAGGCTTTTGTGTTCCGGTTAAGGATTTTGTCCCGATTTTGGACCACTTGGGGCCAAATTTCATGCAAAACCGAGTGCGAAACGTCGCCCGGCATGATCGTATCGGTCACAAACAGCAGTTCGACCGGGATCGTCTGCATATCTGAGGCCAGTTTGAGGAAGCGTTGGAGCGTGAAGCTCTCAACATCGACATCGTCGGCACCGTTTTGACTGTTGGCGTCGCCGGTCGAGGTGTTCAGGACAGGTTTACCACGTCCCAGCAGAAGCTCGCGCTTCGTAGGAAGGTGAACTGCCTTGTAATCGTGATCGCTGTCAGCGTTCGATGTGCCGTACAGGTGGGAACCTGCTAGGCATCGGAAAACTTCTTGATTTGCCATGTGCCGGGTCCTTTGTGCAGCTTGAATTTCTCTGTAGGCCACAACGCTTCCCGGACATCCATCAAAACGAAGCCCAGAAGGTTCTCGCCGCGCCATTCGGCGGGCATTTTGGCCGCTTTGTTGCCCTCGCGCATGCCAATGCCCCAAATTTTGTCGTATGGGCTGGCTTCGACGAGGATTTTGTCGTCTGTGCCGATCAGAATGTCCTCAAGCTCGGAATTTTGACTGAATTTGAGGATATTGCCTTGGAAAACGATGTCACGCTTGTAGGTGTTCCACTTGCGCTCGGAAAAACCGCGAACTTTACGGCCCCATTCCTTGACCTCGCCCGGATAGGGGTTGTCAAGGATCGCGTCAGCGATTTCCTGATCTTCGAAGAGCATCGCCTTCTGATACATCATCCAATGCTCGGCGGTCGGGAACGAAACGCCGTCATGAACGAAGGTTGATGGATACCACTGGCTGAACACGGCTTTGTCGCCGAGACGCTTGCGGTGATGACCCCAGAAGAACAGAAATTCAGGCATGCGGTTGTGTATCGCCGATGCGCGCCGAGGTCAAGAGATGTTTGAAGTGAGGGGAAGGTGTCGGGCTCCCCTCAAACCCAGTTTCACGCTTGACGCGGATTGTAACGAACGTAGAAGACCGGATACCAGTCATCGAGATAGTCAGTCCCGAAGGACAACCATACGTGACCGTCCCGGACGTCAACGAGGTTGACCCCCTCCGAATGACAATCGCTCCATTCCTCCGCCACGACCGTAGCCAGCGGCGTCCGAAAGAAGATCAGGTCATTCGTCTCGCGAACCTCGACAGAGCCAAGGTAGCTGCGGTAGCCATCGTCTTCATCCTCAACTGCCTCGAAGATTTGGTTGCCCAACTTGAAACAGTTGTTGTCGACTCCGTAGAACCGACGCTTTTGTCCGAGCACCTTGCGGAACTCATTCAATTCACCGTACGTGATCATCTTACTTCTCCTGTGGTTGGTGGTAATCTGACCACATCTCCAACCGAAGAAGCTCGAATTCTGTCGGGGATTCTGTTGCTAGGCTCCCCGGAGCCCCGTGACCCGTTAGGCCGCGATTGCCATCGCCGGTGCGGCGTTGTCGTTTGCGACCTTGGATTCGATTGCGATCATGTCGATTGCAATTAAGTGTTCGGTTCGAAAACCTTGCCCCGATACGGTGAGGCCAAGCCGACACGCCACTCTACTTATTCCGTCAGTCGATCCTTGTTCGCCCCCATCAGAAATACAGGGCAGGGAATAATCAGCGTCTTCCCGTTTACTGGCGCTTCACCTGCTGATGGTTGCTACCAGTGCCCTGCACTCGTGGTGGAGGCGCGGGGTACTGCCCCCCGGTCCTATCCGGCATCCGCTTTGCAGATGTACGTGCGTAAGAATTGATATACGTCAGAACGGGGCGCGTGTCAAGACTGACGGACCAGCTTGAGCGGCGGATGTCCGTTCTGTGCAGGAACCAATTCGATCTCATCGTCGAACATACATTCGAGAGGTATCTGGTAGGTTCCAGCGAAATGGGGTGGTTCGGTGACTGTTACCGAGAAATCGTCCCAGTCGACGTCAAGGGTGATGGTGTTGTCGGGCTGCACCGTCAAGGCGGGACCGCTTTTGACAACGTCGTATCGGGCTTCGATGTTCTCGACAATCTTAGCGCCGATCTGGCCTTTGAGTGTGTTCACCATGATCTTTGTAGCGGGTACCAGATTTGCACTGATGATCTCCGAGTTATGAGCCCAGCGAGATAACTACTTCTCCAACCCGCAACAAAAATCACGTTAGTGAAAGCCCTAGACTTAGGCGTTCGTGCGATCCTTTCGCTCCCAGTACCTCCGCCCTGCCGGGCATCGTTCGAGCGCTTGTCCACGTGCACGGTTTCCCCACGTAGATCGCGATGGTGCCATCTTTTAGACGCTGGCGTTTGCGTCGTCATCGTGCGCTACTCATCAGGACCCGCCCCGTCTAGGTGTTACCCCAGTTGAACCCCGCTAAGGGTCTACGTCTTGGTTCCTAACAACCACCTTTGCCTTGCAGGCGCGGGCGGACCACATTGCCCCGAGGGACTGCGGCGTTAACCACCTTTCACACACGACCGGACAAGTCTTTTGCTTGATATAAACCGTGAAGGGGTTGAACCTTCGACAGCCTGATATGAAGTCAGGTGCTCTACCACTGAGCTAACAGTATGTTTCCCACAAGACGTGCTTGTCCGATTGCTCCGTCAGTTGTTACCGACAGAATACAACACGCCTCTATGTCTTTTGGCCTCGCGAGCCTACTCAACGATGCTTCGCGCCTCCGGGTTTTATCAACCCATCGCCACTTGCACTGGAACCTTGCCCTTCTGCGCGAACAGTTAGACTTGGTCCCTACCACTTTACCGTCACTGCTCGTCTGATTTGCACGGGATAGGTGAGCTTGCTAGGCTCTTCGTTCCACCCTTTCGGGCTTCACAAGTCCTTTCGGACCCTCCCACAGACTTACCAGCTATCGCCCGGTGTGTGGCCCGGACGACCAACGCTACGGTACAAGACCGGCATCGGTGGCGGTGGCTTGCATAAATGAACTGTTGCCAGCGACCGGGGAGGGACCCCAATCTTTGGGTCTGTTACCAGACTTATTCTAACGAGCTTATGCGCCCGATCCGCCGAAGCGAATTCCTGAGTTCTAATTCAAAACCCGTCCGCCTGTCAACAGGCAAACGGGTCATTGAGTAGAAAAAATGCGGATGACATGAGCAGAGCCGCAGACAATGGCTCCGGTGAGGGCCGTGGTTCGATATGCCCCTTTCGCCAGCCTCCCCATATCTCCTACCACGGAGGTTCGGCTGGGTCGCCACGGGTTCACAAACGCTGTCTTTCAAGCGCCGCTACTAACGGGACACCGGTTCTGTTCAGCCGGGTCCCCAGTACGGTGAACCTATTACCCGCTCAATCGCGTCGGCTATTAAATTGGTCAGGGTGGTGGGTCTCGAACCCACGACCTCCGGGCTCCGAAGCCGGTACTCTACCAACTGAGCTACACCCTGAGAGCAGGGCGTGCCCTGCGGAATTACGCGTCTTCGCCGCCTGCTGATTTCTCAGGCGTCAGTTCCGGACCTGATGGTTCGATGTTCCACATGCCGCCCAGAACGCACGCCATCGTGATTTCGGCGACCATGGGATGCGGCGCGACGCGGATAACGGTTCCTGTTGAGCGATCCGCCGTCATCCAGATTTCGTAAGACCCGATGACGTTGTTTTCGTTGTCATGGATTTCCGAAACAAGGACCGACTGTTCGTCGTACTTGTCAACGAGACGCTGCTTCACCGATTCGACGTCGGAACATCCACGCGGAAAAGGCACCATCTGGGCACTGGCTGAAAATGGCAGCGCGACCAGAGCGGCAACGGCTGCGGCGAACAGGACTTTCTTCATCGTTGTGGTCCTCATGACAGGATTTTTGACCCCGTCACCATACCACGAAATATTCGAATCACCAAGTCACAACGGTGTTTCCAAAAATTTCGTTTACGTGGTTGTGGTTAGGCGGAGGGTTGCTTTCCACCCTCCAAAGTCAGCACCAGTGCTTTACGTTTTGCTTGGCTATAGCTGGTCGGCGTCCCGGACATATTTCGGCTCTATACGATAGTGGTATTCGGCTGGCGGGGCTCGTGCGTCCCGGCTCGACCAAATATCTCTACCCCTTCATGTCCTCTGCGCGGATGCTTGGCCTCACCGCTGGGGTTAATGGCGCGTTCCCCTTTGCTCGGATGTACGGTTCAACGCCGGATCAATGCTGTCAGGATTCGAACCTGACCACCACCGTCTCCGCCCTTGCGGGGCTTCAACACATCGGGGCGACAACCGCTAGCTAGACAGTCACTGCCCGGTCGGCCAACCTTTATCCCGACGCTGAACGATACATCCTTGTCAGAAAACCTACATGTTTTTCTGACGGGGTCAAGCAATTTCGACGACGTATTCGTCTGGCTTTTTGTAGAGATCAAGTTGCCGATCAATGAGGTCTTCCTGTGCAACCAGTCCCAAAGCGTCACCCCAGTACAGGTGGGTCATTCCGTTGTTCTGGCGGTATGCAACGGAATCTGTTTTGGTATTGTGGGTCAGCATCATACGATGGACGCCGTAATCCTGTCCCTTGATGACGACACGAACATCTGCCCACGCCCGCTCAAGATGTTCTTTGCCTTGTGTTCCAGACACAGACCAATCCAAATCGTCGAACACCGCGTCACGGAAATAGTGGCGCTGATCAATTTCAGTAAACAGGCCTTTGGTAAGAACCATGCCACCAGTTTCGTTGCTTCCGGCTTTTTCAGGGATGGACAACTTGTTCCGGGACAGTGGGCGGCTGCGCCACATATGGACAGCGTCCATCACATCAGCTTTGGTCAGCGGTTTGACGACAGGCGGTTTGGGCGTTTTGAATTTCATCGCCGGGACATTGTCTTTACGACGAGTGCGTTCACTGCCGCGTCCTGCCATCGACAACTTGCGAACACCCTCATCCATGACGAGACCAACTTCAAGCAATTCGTCGATCTGCCACGGGTCTTTGATCTGGGTAACGTTCGGCTCACCCTGCGCAATCAACCAGTCAGCTTTTGCGTCCAATTTGTCGAACAAGCTGGGATCAACCGACAGGTCAAATTCTGTGCGCTGCGAAACCTCAAGGCTTTGTTCCATTCCGTTGATGGTCAGATTGGCGCTGCCCATGAGAAGCCGCGCTTGGCGGGCGTTCTCGACATAGTAGCATTTGTTGTGAAAAATCCGCATGCGGTTGCCCGTGTCAACGACCCACGGCTCAAAACCATATTCCATCGCACGCAAAAGTGCTTGCGCCGTTGTTGCACTATTGCGGATGCCGACGAACATATCAGTGACCGGCGCGATGCGACGAAGCGGTTTCTCAAGACGTTCGAGACCGCCAGATGTCATGAACGCTGTCATGATCATGCCGTAGGTTGGCTCGCGTAGGGAAAAGAGGTCTTTGAGGGCTTTGGTGTGGTTCATCCCGTCCATGTGTTGGACGACGAAATCTACGTTGGGCATGCTCGGCTCCGTTTGAACGAAAGCCTTGTATGTGCCTTTTTCGTAGAAGTCAAGAACAAAGTTTGGAGACGTGACCGGGAGTCGAACCCGGATAGGAGGATTTGCAATCCCCTGCGTAACCATTCCGCCATCACGTCGTTTTTGTGTGTATCCAGCCGCGCATCGCGAGGATGTCACGCAAGCGATCCGAAACTGCATAGTTGCCTGCCGCGCGCTGCTCTTGCATGAACGCATCAAGCGCTTCGAACGCTTTGTTGTCAGTCGCCGTCTGGGCTTCCGCGCTGGAAAGATTAAGACCATAGGCTGCCAACGCTTCGCGCCAGCGTTCAATCTGTCGCCAATCGTACAGGCGGTGGTTCGGGAGGTTGTCGCGAACGATCTTGTCTACTTCATAGAAATACATCCCATGGCTTTGATCCTTTCCAATGTGATCGGCACTACGGAGGCTACCGCGTCTTAGCTCGACTACTCCCCGGTCGAGTACCACGATTTGGTGGCGCTAGGTGGGCTCGAACCACCGACTGACAATCCTTATGAGGGACCCGCTCTACCGACTGAGCTACAGCGCCAAATTGGTGCACACGAGAGGGATCGAACCTCTGACGCGTAGCTTTTCAGGCTACCGCTCTACCGACTGAGCTACGTGTGCGTGAATTTGGTAGGGCATGCGGGTTTCGAACCCTGCGTCCTCCCGGTTGAGAACCGGGCGTCCTAGACCACTAGACCAATGCCCCAAATTAGTTGCCGCGACCCGTGAGATTAACGTCTACGTCGTTTACCCTTTCGGGATGGGATGCGGCTGCGCAGACGACCCAGAGCCTTGTACAAAGGATGGATAACTGGTGGACAGGGACGGAATCGAACTCGTCCCACGCGCGGGTGGCCACCTCGGCGCGTCGTACCATCTGCCCATAAGACCGGAGCGAACCCGGACATCTCCACCGCCAGAGACCTGCTTTGCGACGTACACGGGGTCCAAACAAGGCGGTCACCGTGCGTCCTAACGCTCACAGTAAGGAGATCACTGCGACCGACAAGACCGGGAGCGTTCTCCTATAGAATTCGTTTACGCCGGTCATCGGATGGATACCTCGCGGCGCGACGTGCCGTATTCTTTAACCTCAAGTGAGGGCACGTTCAGAACAACCAACAATGTCAAAGAGCGCGAGCGTAGCGAGCAAGAGAGCACGCGTGCTCGACCACGATACAAGCCAGAGGCCCGAACCGGGATTTTTGACAATACGCCTGTGGGCGTACCGAATTCGCAATGTGTTCGTGAAGTGTGTTTGGAAACACCGAGAACACCGATCAAGGTTGGTAGGGCCTGCGGGAATCGAACCCTGCTACTCCGGATTGAAAGCCCGGCGTCCTAGCCAAATAGACCAAGGCCCCATTGTTAGGCCTGCGGTCTGGATCGAGAGGGTCTTAGGCGGCTATCAAGCCTGCTTCGGACCCGGTGGTAAACTGTTTGGCGGCTCCGCCGCCTCCCGGCTTACCCTTGGGTGATAGACAGGCTGGCTGTGATGCCGTGCCGCCGTCACCCGACCCATTTTTCCGCTGGCGCGTCACAATGGGCATGGGTTCTCGATAATTGACTGGGTCAGAGATTGACACAGGACGAGGATACCAATCCGGATGAACCGGTTGGATCGGTGTGTTCATCATCGCTGCGAGAGCGCGATCAGTGCTAGACATTGTTTCGCCCTCCTGTTTCCTGAGCGATGTGATAAAACGGCACAATGGCCGTCGGATGCGTCATCCCTACACCCATTGGCTATAGGGAGTCAAGCACTTTTTTCAGAAAGGGTCAGTTTTCTTCGTCGAACGCCATTTGAACCGACTGATATGCCGACCGATGCTTCTGCAACAACGCATCCACAATCTGATCGCCACTGAATTGCCGTATGTAGTCTGCGGCTGCTTCGGCTTTGGTTCCTACCCCGCCCGGCGGTTGATGCCCGCCATTCAGATAATAGGCAAGGCTGCACAACAATCTCTCCGTATCGGCTGCCTCACGGGCGCAGATCATGAGCTTCCAAATAGCGTCCGCTTTACCGGGCACCCATTTACGCGGTTCAGGCATCGTTCCGAAAAGTTTTCGTGCGGTTCTGTTGGTTCTTCACGAAATCCCGTGTCACGGGCTTGTCGCTGACACGGTCGACGGTCCACATCTCGCCGTCGAGATCGACCATCTCGACTTCGGCTCCAACCTTCGCGCCGCGCGCTTCGATATAGCCACAGGTTTGCTTGTCGCCGTTGGATAGGTGGCACCAGTAATAGAAGTCAGGTTTGCTCATCGTTCTCTTTCTCTTTTTCCTTCACGACGGCGGCGCGGTACTTTTGCGGTAGCGCCCAGACCGTCGTCATAACTTCGCCCTTCATACAAAAGACGGCGTTCGGTGTCACGCAATAACGCCCGTGGTGCTGGATCGCGAGCTTGTCGAGGTACCGGCGAAGGGAACCACTGAACCGCTCGGGTCCCAAGCCGTTATCGACGGCTTCACGGGCGATGCGTTCGGCTGCGGACTTATTGATCCCCAGCCGTTGGCGGATGCGTTTGATCGCATGGCGGGAGATATCCATTCATACGCGCCCCTCGTTCATGGCGTCGGCGACGTCCTGCCAGAAATCGTGTCCTGAAAAATTCACGCTTTCCGTGAGAAACGTGGCTCGCGATATACCACCTGATCCGTATAGCTGCGCGTAGATCGCAACCTTGGCGTCATGGCGTGTGACCAGCGGCTTGACTGTTCGCATGAACGGCTCGCTGGCGGCGGGGAGTGGCAGGGCTGCCGCCACGCCCAGTGCAAGTGCGCCTTTGAAAAATCCACGTCTATTCATTGACAATATGTCCCTTGGGGTCTTGCACGGTCAATAGGACCGGTGGGTGGCGGAAGCCTATGACCGATAGGCGCACACATCCGCCAACGCGCAGTGCCGCCAGTTCCTTTTCTGTGGGCTTCCACAGAGACGTCATGGATTGGCTGTCCTCGCCCACCGGCTCGCAGAGGACGGGCAGGTTTTGGTATTCGGGTTGGTTCTCGGCGAGGACCAGCGTGGCGTTGGTGATGTCGACGATCTTCATCAGACCATCTGCTCTTCAACTTCCGCCTTCTGCTCCGCCGTCAGGTTCTCCCAACGGACGGCGTAGGTGACCATGCCCAGTCCGCTGTCAAATTTCCAGCCTTGGGCGGTCCACGTAAAGCCTTCGCTGTCGAAGCAGTCGGTGAACAACTTGCCGTCTTCCATGCGTTGGAAGTCGTCGGCGGGTTCGAAAGAGGTCAGACCGTAACCAACGTTCTTGTAAACGAAGCGGGTGTCGGCGTTGAAAATATCGGGGTCCATAGCGCTCATGGAAATGCTCCAAAAAGATGGGGTGGGTTTCCGCGAAGCATACTCCCCACCCCAAGTCCAACAGGGAGGTAGGTCTTTCGACCTTCGAGAACGTTAGAGGTCGCGTTTTGCGATGTCAACCGGAAAGTGCAGCAATCAGCGCGGCGGAGCCCAGCATCGATAGACCGACCATGCCCAACCACGCCCACTGCATATCAGAACATGCCCCGGAACGCGACGACCGTGACGACCGGCGTCAGGATCGCGAATATCACCGCCAATGACAATGTCGACCATGGACCCTTGATCCACGGGCGCGGCGGCGCGCCTTCGGCGGGTTTATCGATGAACAGGCGGACACCGGTTTCCTTACCAGTCTCGCCGATCATCCACAGCATGACCATGAGAAGTAGAAGTGCACTGCCATCAATCATCGTCTTCACCAAAGAGTTCGGCGTAGATCGCGTCGTACGCCTCGTCCTCGCCCAGACACTCGTCTTCGGTGTCCCAATCGAGGTCTTGCATGGAATCGATGATCGGGCGATAGATTTTCTTCCGCGTCTCGACGTCGGGTACGTTTGCCTTCACCGCTTTGATGATGTCGGAGAAGACACTGCTTCCTCTTGACCAGCCCATCTACTTACCCTTCCCCGGTGTGCTCCACCCATTCTCACGGGTCCAGATGCCGGGCTTGCCGGGCGACGGTTTGGTCGTATTGAAAATGCCAGAAGAGGCCATAACGCAATTCCTCATTTCGAATCTCGGATGGCGGACAATATACGCCCCAGACGATTTTCCGCAAGTTTTTTATCCCCGCGCCGGATCGCGTCATAGGCCCAACGGATTTCGGACAACGCCGTCCCACCACCATCCGCTACAAAATCATGGCGGACAATGTCACCGTTTTTGGTTCCATTTTCATTTTGACCCGTTTTTGGTTCAGACTTAGCTGCGGGCGGCTCAGGCGTATCTTGCGAACCTTCCGCCGACGAAACTCGACTCGGTGCTTCGGCTTCTGGTTTATCAGACCTTAATTCATCGGGCTGTTCGCCGCCTGACGGCGGCTGCTCAAGGCCAAATGCATCAGCAAGTCTGTCTACCGCTACATCGATTTCCTCGACTATAGCTTGCCTTTCGGCTTCACTGGATTCATAGCCCGATTGTGCTAGGTTTTCTAGCAGGCTGAGAGCATGCAATATCTTGGGCAGCCTCGTATCCCGGAGGCGTACAAACTTATCGTGTTTGGTTTCTGCCATTACGTCTCCGCGTCAGCGGACGTGATGACCGGACAGCGACAGCCGTCCCTCCCGATCTTGTGACCACAGTCAGTGCAAAGAGGGTTCTCAGGGTCGTCGTCGATAGGCAGGGTGATTGTCTTTCCTGCGTCAGCAGGTAGGGAAATTGTTTTACCTTGGTCTGACCGCGTTAGCGGTCGATCTTGATGGGTTGATGCCTGCCCCGGTGCTGGAAGATAGCGAATGAAACACGCCATGATGGGTCCCACCGGTGTGCGTGCCCACTGCAACTCCCATGCGTTGCCCTCATGATGACGGCGATACTCATCCCACTCGTCGACCGGAACCTCGACGATCTTGATTTCACGATGTTCGACGATGCGCGCGCTCATATCTGCAACTCCTGTGCCCAGCGGGTGGGTCCCCGCTCGATGAGATGTCCCTTGTCGAACTCGAACCAGCCAAGCTCGACGCCGTCGTCGGCGAAACAAATCAGGCGACCGGTTCCGCGCGGCTTGATCCGCTTTAAGCACTCCGACATGGACCCTGTCAACTGCCGTCCATCTTTCTTGACGCGAAAGCGGCGGGCGAACTTGATGTACGCTTGATGCATGACTTTGCGAATGTCGCTCATGTCCAGCCCCACCGCTCGTCCGATTCAAGCTGCAACGCCGCCTCGCGGCGCGCCTCGATCTCGGGGTTGACATAATCACGACGCAGGTACCGGTAGATGTCCTGCCAGCATTTTCCATGTGGGCGGTGATGGGTCCCCTCGAACCGTTTGATACGCGGCGCGTACCGGCGTTGGATGAAATGTGCGACTTCGTGCGCGGTCGCAACCAACCAGTGGTCTTCATCGGTGTAGCAGCGGACCTGTCCGATAATTGGGTCCCCGTTGATGCTTGCGTATTCGGTGTGGATGTCGTTGCCGACCTGCCAGTATCCCAGATTGATCCGGATCAAGTGTTCACCGGCGCGGGACGGAGACTTCTTCCGCCGCTTCACTTCGAGAACGCGAAGGGCGACATCGACGGTGCCGGGCGGTAGGTCCAGTTCGTATTCTTTCTTCCTGAGCAACCGGATGCACCGGCGGACGTAGCGTTCAATGAGTTTGGCTTCCTCGCGGGAGACCTTTCCTACGGTTTTCATTGCAATTTCTCTCCGATTCGTTTCGCCCCTACATGTTAGCCGACCGGTAAATTGATGTCAATCCCTTTGTTTTCATTGAATTTTCCCATTGAAAATTCATGCACTCGAATCGTTGCATGGGTCCCGCAACGATTTTGGGTCCC
>JANTBY010333188.1:0-10735 GCA_024741335.1 Antipathozoanthus obscurus
TTTCTCACATTTCCGGCAGGAATACCAGAGGGCCATATAATAAACATCTTATTAACCTAGTTTGCTCGTTCCGTACCATAATTTACGTGCCCTTGTTTTTTCATGGACCGAGAGTGCAGCTCTCGGTCCATAAGAAAAACTCGGGCACGTAAATTACGGTAGGGACCTCGCACTAGGTTAATAAGAGTATAGTAGTAAATGCGAACATATATTCCTCTAGAGGGTAATACAAGAACTTGGTAATACTAATACCAATACCAATAATTATAGTTGTATAGTTAAATGAGACAATCTACTTTATACAGGGGAATAGGGAATAAAGGCCAGGCAGCTTTCCGAGAGGCATTTGGTCGGGTAGCAGAATTGAGATCCTTCATACCGAGAGGAACCCCAGTTTTGGGACTTACTGCCACTGCCAACAAAGCAATGAGGTCACGATTGGTAAAGTTCCTTGGCATGCCAAAAGACTGTGAAACAATAGTAGTAAGCCCTAACAAATCAAACATCCGTTTCTCTGTTCTGAAGGTAAAACCTAATTTAGATTGTTTTAACTGGCTGATAAGTTTACTTAAAACAGAGAAGGAAAGCATGCCATTTACAATCATTTTTTGCAGTGTTGTCAATGACATTGTTGCAGTACTGAGTTACCTTTTATCGAAACTGAACAGTACTGATATATATGCCGATCAAGCTGCTGGAGAAGATATTCCAGTGCATCAACGATGTTTGATTGGTGTTTATTACTCACAGAGTCCTGACAATTATAAAAAACTTGTAACACAATCTTTTGAAGGTAGAGGTAGAGTACGTGTAGTTATAGCAACTTCATCACTGAGTATGGGTGTTGACTTCCCACATGTCAAATATGTTATTCATTTTGGGCCATCTAGAAATTTAAGTAGCCACTTGCAAGAGGCTGGCCGTGCAGGGAGGGATGGATTGCAGTGCTACAACATTATAATGTACCTGCCAAAGCACTTGATTCAATGTGAAAAGCCTGTGAAAGATGCCATCAAGAAAAGTCTGACATCCTGTGTACGCCAAGCATTGCTACAAGATTTTGATGATGCTGTTCAACCCCTTCAGCCATTACATAATTGTTGTAGTTTTTGTCACCAGTTCTGCAAATGCAGCAGTGATGGTTGTAATGTACCACTTCACCCTTTTGACACATTACCTGACAGTGTTAACGATTTGTGTACTACTCTTCGCACTATAACCATTGAGGACAAGGAATGTCTTACAAGTTCTCTCAAAGAACTTCAGCTATCGTTATCATATCAGTCACAGGTGTCTGTCTTCGATATGTCTGGGCAAATTTGTCATGGACTTTCAAATGAGTGCTTACTGTCAATTGTGGAGAATGCAAACAAAATTTTCACCATATCTGACCTGACAATGTGCTGCCCAATTTCATCTATTAAATTGTCATTGATGGTATTGGAAGTGATGAATGAGATTTTTGGCGATATCAGTATTCCTGACAGCATGTACAATCTCCCAGTTTCACAACTAGAAAGTGGGTTGCTGAAAATATCTAAGGGGTTTGATACATCAAAACTTCATGAAATACTACAGTCTATTAGTGAACCAAGTGATGATATTATTGAAGACAATTCTGACAGTGATGAATTATTAGTTGGGTGATTAGAAGTGCAGTGTATTATCATTCAATCTGAAGGATTTGTAATGACTTCATAGTTTACATTTGGACTTATCAGCACAATAAATTGGTAGCAGTAATCATATTATATATGTTGAGTTCAGCCTGGAATTATTTTCCTGAGAGTCAGTGTTTTGTAAAATGCATCGATCGAAATTGCATTAACCTGGAGTCAGAGGAAAATTTATGTATTTATTATGCATGCAATTTTAGAATTTAAAAGATATTTGAATACAGATTAATTTTCAACTGCATGAGAATAAAACAAAATTGATTAATTACTTATATCTTAATTGTAAATCATATACATGAAAGAATTCAAAGTTGTGTTGAAACCTGAATAATATTAATATTGGCGTGCATTGTATTTGTGATTGAAGAAATTAATCTATTGACTGCTTTCATAGATACAATGATCGATTGATCAATTGGCTTTCTATTGTTTCCCATCCAGTCATATTTGAGAATTCAAGTTTGAAATATTTGTACATTTTTGCACAGAACTACAAAGTAACTGCAATTAGTTCATAACCAATGGGCATCCATTAATTTTTTTCCTGTATATGATTTAATATATTATGAATTATATGTGCAATCTCAAATTAATGAACAGAGATTTAATTCCACCTGCTTAGGAGCAAGTTTTTCTGCTAGCCTACTTACATTAATGTATGTAATTTGTGAGACCTATTAATCTCAAAACATTCAACAAACTTAAATCTGGTGTAAATAGGATCAGAGAGTTCAAATGTTGCAGCTAGGTATCAAATTATGCTAACAAGGCGGAATGAAGCAAGTACTTTTTGTCATGTTATGTTGACACATCACAGATTAATGGGTGCCTCATAAATGCCTCTCCACTCTTTAATACGGTCATTTGCCCATACAAGGAAATCTCTGTAGTCAATGTCTGCTAGAACATCCAGCTTGAATCCTTCAAATGATTGATAACCATCCCTTTGGTCATCATAGTAAAAGACCTGTGCTTTTGTTAAATCTTCAACAATGATCCTTACTGCTTCTTGTGGATCTTTGCTTTTATGGTTACCACTGCACTTTTGTTTATGACAATCAGCATAAATACCTTGAATGACCCTATGGATTGGGACAATTGATCTTGCACAGCGCTGAAGCGACTTCTTAGTAATATTACCACCAACTCCTCTGAGCATTCTTTTCAATAGCAAGTTCAAGTGTTCCATTTCAAGGTCCAAAGGAATGTTTTTTCCAAGACCACCCTTTACATTGACAAACCTGTTTGAAAGAAACAGTTGTGCTTCTCCCTCTGACAGCAGAGCAGAATATTTAGAAAAGAAAGATAATAACACAAATGCATATTTGGTGTGCTTATACTTGTAGCACAGTAAAAGGGCAAATTTGTAGCAACGCATAAGCCTTTCCCCATCTCCATGGCTGATGGCATCCGATAAATTGGTCATGAATAGGCCAAGTTGTAATCTAGCTGAATGGTAGTTATATACGGTGTCTTTCTTCTCTTCAGGTTGTTGAGGGTAAACTTGATTTCGTACATGTATGTTGTGTGCCTTCTCATGTCTGTGTTCAAGAAAAAGTGTATTATTTTAAAATAATTTTTATATACCAATGTTTTTGTACAAAAAGAGTCATTTTCTAATATTATCAATGGTATTCGCAACCACAAGTATAAATGTATTTGAGGTATGTGCAAATTTTGAGCATGTTGATTCGGTAAATATTACATTTTACAAGTTTCTGATTCAATTGATCATGATATTAAGAAAATATATTTTTAGTATATCAAAACCATTGAATGAAATACCAGGTGAAATTTCATATGAAAATGTTCATCACCTCTTGACGCATGAAAATAACAGGTTATGTTCATACAGATGATAACTCTGTTGCTTTAAACAAAAATGTTAGTAGTTTGGTATTTCACCGGTGTTTATATACTTAAAAGAACATTATTTAGGTATACATCAGGCCACTTGAGAGTTCTAGTTATATTCAAGCAATAATGAATATTATTAATCAATAGCTCAATAATTATTTGTGTATTTAATAGTATTTAATTTGCTTATGGTAATTGACCAGCATTTGTGTTTAAGAAATCTTAAGTAATCTACATTATATTACCTGTTTCTTGAAGCATTGGTAGTGAATATCATGTCACACCCCTCTTCATGGCACTTGAAGTAACCATACTGGTCTCTATCATGATCACCACCATAGTCTACAGTCAGGTCATGAGTTTGCTTCTGATGCCTGATGTAATTTGAAATTACTTTTCTCATATAGTTGGTTTTCAATAATTTGAAATGTATTTTCAACCATGCATTATTGAGTTAAAAAAAGAAAAGGGAAATTTATATGCAATTACATGTATGTAAAATTAACTGAAAGGCCAAGCAGTATTGACTGTTAATTATCCTATAATGGTTATAAATAATCAATAAAATTGTCATTCATCAGTTTATTTAAACATGTATATGTACTGTACATTTGAAAGAAACATGAACTTTTAGTCACATTTTGGCATGGACATTGTTAAATGTTGCACATACAATATATAGTTATATATATTACTTCAATTAATGATGTTATAATAAGAGAATTGTCGTACTGTTTGTAAATAAATTGTAAATATAGTTTATGTTGTCACTAGCTAGTACTGCCTATTGCTGTTTTTTACAAAATAAATTGAAAATTACCTGACTCTTGTTGAATGTAATGGAAACACCATACGACATCCAGGATGTTGACAAGCAAACCCTCTCCTATTCTGCTCATCCAGTTGGACAATCTGTTCAGGAAGGTTGCTTCTCTGGAAAACTTCATCAAGAAATGTCCTCACTTCTTTATGTAACCAGTCTGCTTTCTGTTCGAGGTCCCATTCTGAGGCATCATGAGGAATAGACCGAAGACTAGGGGATTCTTTTGAAACAGGCAAAAACAATTTATTTATTAAGTGCACAGCTAAGCATTTGGTGCAAGTATAAAAAGCACAAAAATGGTAAGCCAGTAAGTGAGAAAATTTTGCTAATGTGAACAGCCCAATGTATACAATGTAATGTACCAATTAATTTGTCATATATAGCATAAGTGCTCCTATATATTTTTTTAAAAGAGGAAGGAAGTGGCCATGTTTTCTGTCAAGTTATTGGAGTACTGAGCACTTTAACCTTCTTTTAGAATAAAAGAATTATGTTATTTAGTGTTTAATTTGTAATTTAATATACATCCACCTAGAACAATTGTTTAATGTTATGACAAAGCAAAAGGACATTCATGGAAACTATCTATAACTCAAAAGTAAACTAAATTAAATCCAAGCTGTTTAATATGCAGAAACTATATATAGAGACAGTTCTAAGTCATGAGAATTTATTAACAACAAAATATGTTTTGGGCTTAACAGGTTATTAATAAATTACATGATTTTTGTATTTAGTATAGTTATTGTGACATTTGTACTTATGTTTGAATCAGTTACAACATTTGTCACTGCATCATATATACAGTAATCTATCACCTTGATGAATAAGTAAATTTATGCCCTGACTCTTACAAAAACCCAGGCCGAATTAGGATCGAGGTTGCAATAGATCCCCCAATCTAATGACTCCCTAGGCCTGTATCTAATAAACACCTGGCCCTACAATACTGTACTAGTCTGTATATATGTATGCCCTCAAGAGAGGATTATACTAAAATATACTAATATAGAATTATTTTTAAGAGATTCTTATTGTAAGAAATTTAAAACTTTAAATAATTTCTCAAGTTGAAAACTTTATAATTTTTTACTCTTAAATATACATGTATCAAAAACTGAAATATGACCAATTTATGTGAGCTATCAATAAATTAGGTGTGACATATATATTATTTAGGTAATCACAGGTAGATCTGTTGGCATTAATTCTTGCATATGTACAAGAAATAGAAGGCATTGTTTAGATACATTAAAAGCTACTTGGAGATGTTTTCAGTTTCTATACAAAATATCTTACCGTCTGTCAAACTGCCCATTCCCGTAAATTTTAACCATCTTGCTAGCACATGTGCCTCTGTTTCTCTAGTTGAGAACTCTTGAAATGCATTGTAGTCCTTATCTGGACCCTTCCTGGCATTAGTCTTGGCTGTCCTGTTCATAGATGCAGACATTGTACCAATTTCCCCAGCAGATACATCTTTAAAAAATACCCTGAACAAAATCTAAAAAGAAAAAGATTAACTATTAATAGTTATGCATATTTAATGTAACTTAGTATTTGTGTTTTGCATGTGTTGACAGAGAATGATTATGATTTACATAATTGTTTTAATTTTACTATTAATTTTGCATTAATTAAATTGAATGTAAATTTTATTAAATAACAAGAACAAAGAATGCAATTTATTTAAAATATTAATTAAAAAAAAACAAGTTCTATTTTCTGCCTAATTGCAATTAGTTGTGTACAAAGTTAATTTGGAACTAGAATTAGCATGCCATCCAACCATGACTCCACTGCATTAATTTCTGTGTATCTTAGAATATACCTCATACAGGTTTTTCTTCAGGTGCCAGTCGGCAAATGTTGTCTCCAGTCCGCCAAGCCGTTCTAGTTCCGTCTCTGCTAATACACTGGCAATCTGTGCATTTCTTGCCCTTTCTTCTGTGAGCTGATCCCCATCAAAAAAAACTTTATTGCAGACCTTTTCTATATCATCCACTGTGATGGCTGGTACATACTTGTCTTGCAAATGTTTCATTATTTGTGCCATCTCAGCAGCCTTGTTTGAATTAAGGAATTGGAGCCCAAGGGGGCACTGCAGGTTAATCACAGAAATTATTTTCAGACAAATAATCTTAATTATTTGTAATCTTACTTATTTGTAGCGAAATGACAAATAAAAGCTATTAGTATCAATTGCCAATTATGAATTTTCTTCAGATGATCATGATGACCTCTATACATTTAGGTATGACTTGTACATCAAAAGTGTTAAATGGCCCTAATAATGTTAATGATATTTTTGAGTGATGTATCTGTAAAGAACATAAAAATGGGGAGGTAGTGGGGCACTGGCATGGGGCACTTTTGGAAGTGCATTTAATATGAGATAGTGATGTGACAGAATTGACTGTGTTAGAAAAGAGGGGCTGTATCTTAAATTTGTTCTTGGAAAAAAATCAAGATATCAGTACACCTTAATCCACCATACCAAAAAAAGATGGCGGCTGTACATTTGGCCACAATGCCTTTCGAGCCTAACTCAGTGAACAGTTGAACGTGGAAGACCATTGTTTGTGAAACTTATCCGTGCACTAACAACATTGTGTATGCATGCTAAGTTTTAATTTTCCAGATCCTTTCTGTACATTTTTATGAGCATTTTCATGTTTGTAACGTGCTGGGAGTTCTGGGTAAATGTACCAGTCACCATATTTTCTGTTACAGTCAATTAAGCATTGATTATAATTAAGATCAATAAGCACAGTAATCATAGATTTGTTGTGCACTCACATAATTATAAACAATTTAGCAAAAATAATAATGTATCATATTTACATATTCAGATTTCTTGCTCATCTCCTGTCTGTGTGCATGGGGAATATGATATACCACAGCTTTCTTGAAAATGTTATAGACTGGAATGTACCGCACTAGCATTCGTGGAATAATGTACACTAGATCTGAAACAAACTGCTCCTGTACTTCAGGAGTTGGGAGGACCTCTTCTAGGTGAAAGTCATTCAGACTTTTCTGAGGAACCATATATGTGCTGTTTAACTTATCACACATCTGCACCCGATCTGCCACTGCATATTGATGGAAGTAATGCAAAGACTTGTTGGTTTTTGCTTTTGTTTGACAGCGTGATTTGACTTCCAAGTCCCAGTTATCACCTACAATTCTAGAAAATTCAGTAAAAGTTAATTGCCCAATAATATTTCAAAAATGTGTTGCTGTCATAAAAAATACACATCAGTTCCCCTCCCCCAAACCAACAAGAGCCCACAAGCTAATTTGGTTGACTCGCTTGTCACATTGCATGAATATCGAATACACACAACTACCCATTTTAATAGTAAAGTCTGGTGATAAAGTTATATTGATATTTATGTTTTTGGCAAATTTTATTATCTTGGGACAAGTCGAATGTTAAGGTAAGTCCAAGGTAAGGATTGGATTATATTAATCATTATTACCCAGTGATAATTACTATTATAACTGTATTCAGATCTTCGTTTTCAAGAAATATTTTTTGGATTGCTCCTATTTCCAGCTTCTGCCCTTATGATTTATAAAATAGTTCTGTATATTTGTATAGAAATAGTAACATTTAATTTAAAATTACAACTCTATGTAATTCCAGAAAAATACCCAATTCCTGACGAATGCTTTTTATGCAATGGTTAAATTTTAGAGGCCATGGAAGGGAAGGGAAACTTTTGTAAGAATTGTAAATAGTTACTGATAAAATGTATTGATAACCCCTCCTCTTGACCCCGCCCATCCCACGACCTCTCCCTCTGCACATTCAAAGTACCTGTCCTGGTGCCAGAGTTAAACTGACACGTTTTATATTTTTCCTATTCTCTGATGAGTATATTATTTAAGAAATAGTACAGTAGAAATACAGGAGATACCTACTTAACTCGTATTTTAAAAGGCTTTTTAGGTTTATGGTATACCCAGCAAAAGTGGCCACACACAAAACGGCCAAATTTTTATTGCCTGTTACCGTTGGTAACTGTATTAATAGCCCCCTGCGTAACAAGTATATATACGTAACTCTAACGATACATACTTGCATGTGAATTATAAACGTGTACCTGAACTTGGAGAGTCTGTTATGCTGTAATTCCTCCATAAGTGCGAATATATCGTGATCATCAAAGACGAAAGTGTCGGATGGGGGTAAATTCGAAAGACACTTCTGGTAAATATGATCAGTGAAACAACTGTATGCAGAAACTGTTGATTTGTTGAAGTCAACAGTACATAAATCCATCGAGTCATTGTCACAGTGGCTAAGTTGCTTCTCTATTACTTCCGCAAGTAACATAGCCTGAAGTTTGTTTTCCTCCAGCCCCTTTTTCCATTCAATAACGGGTTTGTCGAAGGTTTCGCCAAATTTAGTTTGAAGGTTTCGCAGGGTGTTCTGATGGCTGCAAATACCCAGTCTATGGAAGCAATCCATTTCTTCTCCCTTGCACCCGCCTGATGTTAGTAACACGTTGTTTCTGTAAACAAATACTGATTTGGTTACCCATGTGTTGAGCAGAGCTGAAAGAGCAAGCGCCTCCTTCGCAGAGCGGATATCATTAAATTGCTTGTTGGTGGACTTCATTTTCCTTGACGTAGATGTAACAAATCCATGTAAAAGTGGCAACTTCTTTTTAGCATCTTCCATCAACTTCGCATTCCGAAAGTTGACCAAAGTTTCAACGTTGTCATCATATTTAAACATACATGCCTTGTCGCTGGAATAAGCTTTTAGCTCTCGTTTCGCCCGCTTGGCAAACTCGGCTGCAACTGCTTCTTTGAAAGGGGTAAAATCAAAGGCGGCATCTGCGGCACCTCGGTAGTTCTTATGAGCAAGGTTCTTGACTAGGCTTGCTTCCTTGCCTTTACATTCGTACTCGACTACACGAGAAGGGTAACCAACGAAAATCTAAAACAGTCGAAGGTGAAGACTGAAAATCACGAAATATTTGCAATCATAATGGATACTTTTCGGTAAAACAGAAAACCTACCTTTACTACTGTTTGTTTCTGCTCATATACTTGTGTAGGTAGGTTCATAAGATTAGCAATCTCATCATCCACTTCACTTCTTTCATTTATAGAAAATAATGACTTTTTTGCTTGACTACGTGGGTCGAGGTCGATCTTTGAGGCCTTCTTGCTCGCCTTTTTACTGGGTGTCAGACCGGTAGGAGATGATGACTTAAATGGTCGTTTGGTAGTTGATTGCCTTATTTCATCCAACTTGGCCTTGTTCAAACTTTCCACAAGCTCCGTGTAAAGCACGTAACAGTGTACGATCTTTCTTGCACACTTTTTGCAGAGAAAACCTTCATTTAACTCGCTCGAAGTTTCAATATGAACGGAGAAACTTATGCCAATCGCTTTCGCGAGTTCAGCAAGAATCACACTAGAAGGGCCACTCCAGGCTTTTCCTAAGACCTCTTTATTTTTGGTTGGACGGAACAGAGGAACTTGGGCTTTACAACTTTCGCCATACTTTATTCGAAAGTTCACCTCGCAAAAAAAGCATATTTTTGGTCCACCCATTTCGATCAACAATAATTTTTGCCGCCAAATTTTTATAGATTTCGATCACTGCTTCCGGTGCATTTTGATTGGTTCAAAAATGACAGGTCACGTGTAATACGATCCATCTGTGATCAGTGGGCGGAAGGCCGTCTGGGGCGATTTGTGTCAGGCCTTCTTTTTCTCTCTTTTTTATCGACGCGCCCAAGAAGGCCTGATCGCAGGTTATAGTAAAGCGAATTCGCAAGACCTAAGTTGCGAACTTCTTCCACTGACGTTCATGGGGCCCCTTCATGGCATTACACTTACAGTACAGAGCTGGCTGTAGCTGGCTTTGTTTTCTTTAACTCGCAATTTTTAAATTAGCAAATCTGTTTTGTCACATTTAGCAAATCCAATAGGAAATATTAATGGTCGATTTTCTTGCATCAATGTCTTCCTGCAAGCGCGTAGAATTGATCACGGGAGTATTCAAATTATGCAAGAACACTATACAATTCCCGCCGAAATTGAAATCTATATAATTTTCAAATTATTACATTCTAATTTGTACACGTTTGAACATTAATTTAAACCAGAACAACTCAATGTACGATGTGGTTTTTAAGAATGACAACAGTGTTTCGCCGACGGGACACGAGGTTTAGTGCAAAGCGCTCCTTTGATACGTAAAAGTAGCCAAGCTGAAATAACCTTGGCTTTGTTACGGTACAACGTAAAAATTACAACATTTCAGATGCGCGGCATGTGAATTTGCGGTACAGATATATATCTAATATGTATCTGAAACGTGATTTCATAACTCATTTTGTCACCCTTTCTT
>JANTBY010344286.1:0-10733 GCA_024741335.1 Antipathozoanthus obscurus
TAGATAGGTTGAAGGTTTCCTTCCGACCAATAACCTTACAGCCATCTATTTTTTTAATACAAATTGTTAGGATGACTTATGAATGATTAAACTTGCATTATCAAATTGATGATGACTGTCTGTTTGGAGATATACAACAAACTCAAAATTACTCTAATCTTAACTGATCTGCATTTGGTGAAACTATATTGAAGATATTTTTTATTATTTTTGGAATTTCGCTATTCTTTCTAATCTTGATTAGTGTTGTATTGTGGTTTGAATATGGAATGGTTTGCAACAATGCAGTGACTGAACATTTGCAAAAATATTCAAACGTGTTTTATGAAAATACTACTAGGGAAACGTTTGGAATAGAAAACATAGGATATCCTTTTGGAGTACACGCATTAAATATTCAAGAATGTGTAGATTATGTGTTTGATAATAGAGAATTGGGTGCTGATTAACAGATGAATGTAATGTTTTTGGTATTCTTTTTTGCAGTTTTGATAACCTCAAGTTTTCTAGGCGAATCCTTTGCAGAAAAAAAAATCAAGTTACATTCTGACGAAGTAATTAGTGTCGAGAATCTTAAATTTACTCTTGTTACGGTGGATGACTCTCGTTGTCCTTCTGATATTACATGTGTATGGCAAGGTGAAGTCACTATTACAACCATTATTGAGAATCAAACTAATTCAAAAACTGTTGATTTTATGCCTAATGATTCCTTTGAGTTTTTTTATCCATACCAGATTACACTGCTTGATGTAAGTCCTTATCCAGTTAGTACCAAAATACCTGATGAACATGTTGTAACATTTGGCATCTCTAGAAATGATGGAATTCCACCCTGTGAAAAAAACATGACAATCAAAGACGGTCTATGTGTTCCTGAATCTTCTACCTCTTCTGATTTTAGGGATAATTGGGATTCTGTTGTAGCGCTTTATGGGTACTCTGGAATTGCTTTTGTAGCAATTGTTCTTGGTTTTTTTATTATCAAAAAATTAAGAGATAGAAATTGAAGTTCAAATATTATTCTCTAGTATTTAATATGAGGAATTATTGTCCAATTTTTTCTTTTACAAATACTGAGGATGGAAAATGAAGGTAAAGTATTTGATAGTAATTGTTGTTTTATTGTCAGCTACAACTCTGTTATTTGGAGTCATGTATGATCTCACATACATTGAAGATAAAACACTTAGAACAGATAGTACCCATCCTAGAATTTCGTCATTTGGAGAAAATAGTTTTGTAGTGTGGCAAGAGGCAAAGGAGACAGAATTTTTTGATATATATTTTCAGAAAATTGAAGATGGTAATCTGATTGATGAATATGTAAATCTAACACAGGGAAAGTCGTTTTATCCCAGTTCAGATATTTTTGCATCTGAGAATAATGTGTATGTATTGTGGGAAGATAGAATCGACAAAAATGGTTATGATGGTGATGCCTTCTATTTTCAGAAAAGTACTGATTATGGAAAAACATTTGATGATGTTATCATGTTGGGTTCATCTGATCCTGACATTATTTCGTACCGGCCAATAACTCTGATGGAGGCAGGTGAAATATTGTATCTCTTTATGTTCCAATGGAATCCTCATACAGAGAAGACTATCATTGTTTTCAGATCTAGCCATGATAATGGTAATACATTTGGAAAACCAGTACCTTTTATTGAATTTGATAAAAATGATCCCTCTCTTTTTGATGTGATTACTGTAAATGATACTGTTTATGCCGTATCTGGTAGTTATCATGGATATTCAGATGAATTAGGAGAGGTACAATTTAGAAAAATTCATTCTAATGGGAATCTTGGTGACGTTATTCCCTTGAATAAAACAGGGAAATTTGTAAACAGCTTGAATATACTAGCAACAGAAGATGGAAATGACGTCTACGTAGTGTCATCTGAGATTGTAAATGAGAGAAACCCAGACACTGGCATTGTATTGGCAAAACCTTCGTTATTGTTCACAAAAAGCTCTGATGGTGGAAATACCTTTGTCAAACCATTAAAGATTATCACAAACTCAAACTCTGGATCTTTGGAAAGACAATCCATTCAGGCTATTTCATTAGTAGATAATGTCTACATTATGTGGAATGAACGATATCATATTGAAAATGAGGATTTTCATAAGACTCTATATGCAATGAGCAATGATAGAGGAGAGACATTTGATGTTGCAATTCATCCCCTTGATGAATTACGTTCAAAATATGGTAAAATATTGACGTATGGAGAAAGTAACATACAGTATTTTCTTACAATTTCAAAGACAAACTCTTTTCACGAAGATGGTAATCTATATTTTGCAAAGAGTGAAGATGGTGGAGTATCAATTTCTAATGTCATAGATGTAACAGAGAGTACTATGATGTTTGAAAACATGCCAATAATCTCAACGTATAAAGATCATATTCATATCGTAGCAGACATTGTACATGACAAAAATTGTATTTTATACATTTCAAGTAGAGATGGTGGCAATTCCTTTTCTGAAATTTCCAATCTAAGTCCTAACGGTTCTCTAGAAGATTGTTTTACAAAATGAAAAATAAAGTTCCAAATCTGTTTTTTAGTTTGATAGATGAATTAACACCCTCAATTCAGAGAAAATTCTTTGGTACCTGTAGTTGAACTTGATGGAGTAGATGGGAATTTACTTCCAATCTGTGTTTCTGCAACAGCTGCTGCTTCATTTAGAATGGAATCTGTTTCCTCAGAAGACACTGCAGAATCGCCAAAAGCATAATCTTCTCCCATTGAACCTGGCATCATATCTCCTAGCATGCTGCCCATAGATTCTAGTTCTGCGCTTGCTTGAGGTATAAATTGATTCATTACAGGACCCACAGCTTTCATTGTAGAGACTGCTGGTTTCATAGATACTATTGCATCACCTACTGCACTGACTGTAGATAGCCTAAGCTGTGTTCTTTCTACGGATAATTTCATGTTTCCTATGATTGAATTTGTCTTTCTTAATTGAGATAACTCATTTGCCAATACTTTAGCAGCATGAATATTGCCATTTTGTTTGGCTTGTACAATCTTTTCAAAAAGCTTTTTTTCTTTTTCTGATAATTGATTAGTAGTATTGTTTAATTTTGAAATGGGTTTGTTTAGTCCCTTAATTGTGCCTTCGATTTGGGGTTTTAAGGGTGGATTTTTCTTTACCATGCCTTGCAGACGCTCTGAAACCCCCTCTGAGTATGGTCTTTGCCATGACTGTTCAAAGTTTGCCATGTAGCTGACTATTGAAATTTCCACTTATGGGACAGAGCTAAATAAAATCAACAAATCTGATCAGATTAGTGATTTTATTGTGTGTAGGTACATTTTCTCACATCTTGGTTGTGCCTACATTATTTATTGACTATTAATCACCTGTAATAGACAAGAATTTTGTATCTCTGTTCTTTTATAAAGCAAAAATTCTACAGAATCTTGTTTAATCTAATCTATTTCTAATTCTAGTTTCTTTATTATCCCTAATCCAAAATTTTCATATTTTACAAGATCGAATATTGCATCGTCATATCCTATTGACTCAAATCTTAACACCATTGAATATTTTCCATTTCTTGCTCTAATTACAGCTTCAGTATTCTTTGATTTACATTCTATCATTCCACTGAATTTTACCTCTAGATGTTCTGCAGGTGATGGAGGCGGATTCCTTGTTAAAACCTCTTCTTTGAATTTTGATGGAGGATTTTTCATCATTTCTAATACAAATTGATGTGTATCTGTTAGCACAAACTCTTTGATTTGAATTTTTTCTAATTTCAATAATGACGTATCTGAATCCTGATTTCCTTTTATCCTCATAGATAACAACAACTCACATTGTGAACTACTATAGTTTGCAAATTGGTTTAGTATTTTGATGACTGATTTTATCTCTTGAAGAGTTTTTGTAAAATTGTGTTCAATGTCTACATGTTTTACGCCTTGTTGATAAAATATTACAGGATTATCTCGTGAAAAATCAACTGTACAATATTTTCCATTTAGTTGATACATGTCTTCTTTTTTGTATTTCTCAATAGAGGAGGGAAATTTATCTGATGCAAGTTTGTTTTCTATCTTATTTCCGTCCTTATCATATGCCTCCATAATGTTAAGTTGATATTGTTTAAGGGCATAACCTCTATCTAACAAAATCTCCTTTACTTGATTCTTGTCTGGTAGTGGAGTATGTAAAATCAAAGCAATAGTAAGAATTTCACAGTTCATAAGATCCTATACCTCAAAGGATTTAGAAATTTTTAATCTTTGTTTTTTCTATTCAAAATTATAGTTAACTTTGGTCAGTTTTTCTGAAATACTCCAGAGTTCTTTGGCACTATTCAGATTGTGAGATGTATCATTAGATTCTACTTTTGTTGGATATCCTTGCCATTCTTTAAATCCGTCTGGTCCAATATAGTCGCCTCCCTTGATAAGAGGATCTACTGATGCTTTAATTTCACATAATGCCCCCATTGAAGTACTTTGAGATATTATTGTGGATATTCCCATTCCAATTTTATACAGGAAATTCTTGGTGATATATTTTGCCAAATTACTTTTTGATATTCCTGGATGTGCTGCAACAGCAATACAACCAACATTAAATTTTTCAAATTTTCTTTGTAGTTCATAAGTAAATAACAAGTTTGAAAGTTTTGTATTTCCATATGCTTTCATTATACCATAACCTCCTTTTTCAAACATAAAGTTCTCAAAATCCAACTTTCCAAACCTGTGTCCTAAACTACTCACATTGACTACTCTTGATCCTTTGGTTTCTTTTAACAAATCCAACAACAACCCAGTAAGCGCAAAATGACCCAAGTGATTGGTGCCAATTTGCATCTCAAAACCATCTTTGGTTTTGTTATATGGACAAATGATTCCTGCATTATTCAAAAGGACATCTATTTTTTGATATTTCTCTTCAATCTTTTTTGAAAATGAATGAATCGACTTTAAATCTGCCAAATCCAATTCTATGACATTAATTTGCACATCTGAATATTCTTCTTCTATCTTCTTTTTTGCAGCTTCTCCATTCTGATTGTTGCGACAGGCAATAATGGTTTCAGCTCCTTTTGCAGAAAAAGCTTTTACTGCTTCAAAACCAAGACCACTGTTTCCTCCTGTTACTATTATCGTTTTTCCAGATAGGTCTGGAATGTCGTCATGATTCCATTTTTGTTTCATTTTATTTTTTCAACCCTTTATTTTGAATGATTAAATTCAATCTGTAATGTCTTTATGTTATTTGATAAATAAAGACATTATGAATTTTTTAATCCGTTTTTGAGTAAACTTCACATTTGATGGTTAACAATAAATAATAATAATTTTAGATAAATTTTCATCACAAACATCAGAAGTGTTTATGAACACGAATATTCTGAAATTAAATTATGAAATATTTTGTATTTCTTTTCCTTTTGTTTATTGGATTTACAGGAACTGTCTTTGCTCAAGCAGAAAATAATTTGGACAAAGACACTTCGGGAGTTTTTTATGTTAATACAAAAAATACCGTGTATAACGTACCCTATTTCATAACAAATGGCGTTATTGATGAAATAATTCCAATCTGTGAGTCTGCAGCTATACTTGTTACATTTGACTCTAATGGAATAGGAAAATTAAGCCTGAATGTTCCCAGGAATTTGCTTGACTCAAAACTACATGGAGAAGATGATGTATTTTTTGTAATACTTGATGTAGAAGAAGTACCTTATGATGAGACAATTTACACAAAAAGCAGAGAGATTCTAATCTCATTTGGAGCCGGTTCTAATGAGCTAGAGATCATTGGTGCATGGAACCTGTCATCTGAGAATCCAATGTTCTCATGCAATGCTGTTCATGATCCACCATATTCCTCCCTTTTGCCACCGCTAAAACAATTCAATTTAGGTACGCCATTTCATGAAACCCTGTGCAAACCAGGCCTACAACTAACTCAGAAATACAACGGAAGTCCTGCATGCGTTAAACCTGAAACTGTTTCTGACCTGACTGAAAGGAAATGGCTAACTAATCAGACCATGTCAAATGAATCATGGACTATTTTCTCTAATCTTGAGAATGCCACCTCGTCATACATGAATATGGTAGTACCTACTCTAGATGACTTTAAAAATATTCTGTCGCAATCATATGATGTTGATGAGATATTCTCAAAGTTTGGAGAGCCACATGATGATATTGGAAGTGGAATCCACGTGTACGTGTATAACCTAAATGATTTTACAAAAATTTGGATTGGTTATGCTGATGATATTTTGTATGTAAAACATGTTGATGCTAAAGGAAACAAACTAGAAGATCTTTTTGTAAAAAAGGATGAATCAAAAACAACATCAAAAGATGATTTTGGCATTATAGAAACAAAACTATTCGTTGAAAAATACCCTGGTGCTGAAATTGTTTCTGATCATCCTCAACATCAAATTCATCATAAACACTATAGGTATACAGATACGCAAACTGGAGATTCTGTTAATCTTGTTTTAACTAGACACATTCTAACAGAAAATACCAACAGTATTCTGACTTGTCATTTAGACCAATATTCCAACAGACCTCATGGACTGATGGGAAGTGAAAAAGTGATAGACTACCTACAAAACTATGACTGTCTCTCAGAAAAAAATATAGGAAATCTTGAACCTTTAATGATTCGTGAAACTTTTCTAGAACTAGGATTTGGAAATGAAGAAATTACTGTATTTATCACAGATATGGCAAACCGTTCACATGTATCGATGAATTTGTTTGCAGCATCTCAAGAATGGAGTATTATTCCTATCAGTAATTTAGTTGAGGCACATAACAGATTCCCAGAGACAAGCAGTGATGACAAAATGATGGGAGGAACATTTGTGTCTGAAACAGTGAAGGCAGGAAAATATCTCACACAAAATGGTGAAATAGAATTTTGGTATACCATACACAAAGACAATGATCAAATAATTACAATTGAGTTAAAGAATCATGAATTTGATAGAATTGTCTTTACTTCTGATAACAATGAGAAACTAATAGAGCAGATAAACAAAATAGTAAGTTTTAGAAAATAATATCTAAGTTTAAAATATCAGAAGACCTTATGAACCTCTTAATTTTAGCATGAATAATTGAATAGAAATAAAATAATTCTTACTGGAATAATTATTATTGTTATAGTTTCCATGATGGCCATCTCACTTGTGTATAATCAAGAGTTCAAAGTTGCAATGGCAATTGTGACTGGCGATGAAAAATCTCAATCTACAAATATTACTGATCCAATTTGTTTTATTATTGATGATCTCTCTTCTGGCGAAACTGAATCTGTTACTTCATCTGAATTATGTATTAAATTAAAAGAATTTGAAGAAATGAATTGTACAGAACCAATGCTTGAGCATATCTTAAGATATTCAAACCTGCTTGATTATGAAATTGATGGAATTGTTTATTTGGAATGGATTGGACTACCAAATGAAATTTCTCAGAAAGATTTTGAAGAATGCTTTGATTCTATTCTTGAAAAAAGACCTCTTCTAGATTCCAAACAAACTGATGAAACAAAATCTTTGAATTCTTTACAATAATTTCTTTTTCTGATTTCATTACTTTTGGCTTAAAATATTCTGGACCTTAAGACCAATAACGGTTAGTATCTTTGGTGACAGGTCCAATGAAGACTACATAAAATAACTATGATTTAGCATATAGGCAATACTGATAATTTACATGAATAAATCCTCCGTCTTTCTTTTATAGAAAATTATGATATCCAGAATAGATAGATAGGAATGGGGCTTCCTAACCGGTGTCTCACAACCGTCTATTGTTCTTATTGTATAAAAAATGAGAAGAACTTATGAACTTCTTATATTTAACAGCCATATTGTGAAGCTTCAAATATTTTTTGTATTAATGGGGTTGATGTTATTTGGTTTTACAATCTCTTCTATTTTTTCAGAAGAAGATTGTTCATTTGAAATTATTGATCAAAATATCATGGAGGACTAAGATGGTAATAAAATCTCAAATTCTTATAATGTGTTTATTCGTGTCTTTTTCGTTTATTTTTACTGATAATTTAGACATGCAATATGCCCATGCATCCTGCCCTGCAACTATTATCCCACAGCCCTGCTTTGATGCATTTATGGGAAGCAAAGAACCAATGACCCAGAAATCTATCATGGAAAATTTTGTGGGGTATCTAGAAGCAAATTATCCTGATTGGGAGATGAGTGACAGAAATTGGGATGATCTTGATGAAAAATTGAACCTGCCTGCGATAATCTGCACGGAATATGTCTATTATGGTCAAACTCAATACAGGATGGCCAAATGGGTTGACCCATTTACAGTTTCTAGCTTTGAAAATCACAGAAATGATTGGATGTGTGATAAATGGCTTCCACCAATTGATGATGGGGTAACTATATCGTGGAATAAACCTATTTTTCTTTCAAATGATTTTGGAATTGTTACAGTAACTGCAGAAGAAATGAATCAAGACACAACAAAACTAGATTCTTTTGAAATTCATGTTTGGTCTGATGTTGATCATACTGGACTTCAAACAATAGTAACTGAAACTAAAGTTGACAGTGGTGTGTTTGAAGAAACTATCTTCTTTACTCCAGAAGGTGAATCTGCTGGTACCAAACTAGTGGTGGAGGATGGTGTACATGCAGATTACAAGTTTAGTGTGGGTTCAGCAAAAATAGTTTCAGACCCTAAAGATTTAGTTTTAGAGGAATCAAATACACGAGACATTCAAGACATCAAAAACTCCAGCGAATGTTGGCATCAGGATGATGATGGTAATCTAGTTCCGTGTACAATAGAGTCAACTGGACCTATCATGATTATTGGAATGTTTTTGATAGTTTTTTGGCCCTACATTGTTCTAGTAATCTTAATTGGAGTAATCTTCATCATATGGAGAAAGAAAAGAAAATGAAGGTAACAGTTCTGATTCCTATCTTCTTTGTACTTGTTACATTATTTGTAAATCCTTCAATGGCACAAGAGGATGGATGTCTTGAGCTAGAAATAGAGATAGAATCAAACAAAAATTTAGAATGGTCTACATGTTATCTGGAAGAGCATTCATCATTATTGATAAGAACATCTTCTGAAGAATCTACTTCCAACAAGATAATCTTGCAAAAAGATATTTTTTGGAATTATGATGCTGATTGTTCTCCTGCTCGATTTTTTACATTGGTAAATGGTGAGGAAATCTATCAATTAGAAGAGTATTCTAATGACTATAGAATACTACATGTTCCACTAGAGAAAGGAGAAAATAATGTCGAGATTCTAATTGCTACGCTTCCTGGTTTAACTGCAAATGAATACTGTTTATCTGAACCTACAAAATCAATTTCTGATTTGAATGAAGCTTGGGTTGATTGTGTTGCAGGTTTGGAGTTCAATGGAACTATGTGTATTCCAATTTGTGGTGAGGGGACAGTATATGTCGATGGAGTCTGCAAACTCATTATTACAGAATCAACCACTCATTATGTCAATACCTCTCCGTTTTACCAGGCATTATTGATGTTTAGTCTGATCTTGTGGCCTTTTTTCATTGCAGGTACTTTCATCTTTATCGTATTAGCAAAAACTCCTAGATTCAGAAATTCTACACGTATTGTTGTAACTGTACTTGGTTCAGCAGTGATTGTTTGTTTTTTGGTCATGATGTTTATTGGCATTTGGCCGCAGGTGGGAGCTTAATATCATGAAATTAAAAAATTGTTTGATAATTGTTGCAGTTGCCTTTTTTGTAATCTATTTTGGTGCAGTGATTACACTTTCAATAGGAGAAGTGTACAAAACAAACATTTCAATTACAACTTTTTCTGAGTTTGAGCATAGAATAGAGTCTGAGTTTCTTGGCGCCGATTTGCCTGATGAACCAAACATTATTTTATTGACAGAAAAAGATCTAGAGGACTATCCTATAATACCAGATTTGATGTCACTAACTGAAAAAAGAGAACCGCCAAAGAATACTACAGGATATGTGTATTTGACTTTTGAGGAACTAAAATCTATAATAGAATTGCTTGCAACAAAACTAGCGGAGCAGAAAGGTGGTCATCCTGATGATTATATACAAATCAATGACAAGGAAAGCAACGGAGTATACTATTACAAATTTGAGACAGAATTTTTCTACATTGATGACCAACTATACAACATACAGGACCTCTATGCAATAGATGATTTTGATAAGATAAGATTTGAGATAAGAACTACCGAGGAAAATTATTGGATAAGAGATTTTATCAAAGTACAGTTGACATCTGACGATATAGATTCTTCTGTTCCAAAACTTCAAGAAGCATTAGTGGAAATTGGAAAGTATGATGAAGACATTCAGGAAAGTAGGGGAGTACTTGAATCAGAATATTTCAGATATTATGATTGGGCAGTATCTATGAAGATTGTAGACCCCAATGACTATGAGTATACAAAAAATACATACATTCAGTTTGATGATAATCTATACATCTTGAGTTTTCATGGGAACTAGAAAATGAAAAACAAAGTTTGGTCAACCATAATCCTAGTATTCACAATTTAGTCATTTCTGATTCTTCCAGTACATTCTCAAAAAAAATAATTTCAAGTCAATATCAAAATAGAATTTTCATCAGTTTTCAGATAAATTTTCGTTATTTCTATAATCAATAATTTTTTCTACCT
>JANTBY010355380.1:0-10712 GCA_024741335.1 Antipathozoanthus obscurus
TGGTCATGATGTAAAGCCCGGTTTATTATTCTTATGTGACTCTAATGGTAAATATCTACGTTTAAACAAACTCTGTCTAAAGCTTACTTGTACACCCAGCTATCTACACCCAGCTATCTACACCCTGCTATCTACACCCTGCTATCTACACCCTGCTATCTACACCCTGCTATCTACACCCAGCTATCTACACCCAGCTATCTACACCCTGCTATACTGACTTTTAAGATGGCGGACGTGCATGACACGATGTTTATGCTGTCCCGCGAGTGAGTGTTTTAACTCTTATCTTAACCTGAACAAATGGAAGAATCGCATAAAAATGAAGATATTACAGATTTAATCGATGTTAACGACACTGAAAAGGCTAAATGCAAGCCACAACTTGTAGAAATTACACCGAATTTCTCGGGTGGTCGCTATACGGTTGATGATTTCAAGCCGCCTTCAAAGTCCTCAAAACCTGCGTTATTTGAAGCTGTTGACCCAACTGCATACAGCAGTGCGGCACATTGTGTCTCTTTTTCTACGACAGTCACTAGATTGCCGATCTGGATAAAGGCTCTACACCTAAGATATATTGAGTATCTACAGACACAGTTGAGCGGCGAATTCAAGGTAAAATGGCAGGAAAGAAGTACCGCCGTCAGCCAGGATAAATGCGAACGATTGGTAATCCATGTTTATTCCACGGCAGACCCATCAACTTCCGATGTTTTAATTTTTGCAATTACAGTTTTTCTGACGACCGGCCGTATCCAAGTCCAAGGCAATTTCTTCGAAGATTTCGCAAACAAAGAGATGCCGCTACTCTCATCGATGGTAAACAAACTACAGGACTCCGACAATGTAGAAGAACTGCAAAGGAAAGTGTTCTTTCACAGTAGTGGAGTTGCCACTGGTGGCTTAAATCACAGTGATGAAGATGAAGATAATGTCTGCGAAGAGAAATCAAACATCACAAAGCCAAAGGAATCGGACGGGAAGCAGGCTTGTATAAAAGAGGGCCAGGGGTTGGCGCCAAAAATGGCGGCGGATACCGACACGTGCGATCAAGTCTTTGTTGTACAGAGTCATGATGCGCCTGCAGAAAACCCGGTTGATCTAAGCCCGGGTCGAATAAACTCTTTCACAGCCGTGAAAGAGACGTTAACATCACTGGAAAGGGATGTTGTAGATGTTCGATTGGATTTGGAGAATAAAGCTAGCTGTGACGATATATCGGAGATGAAAGACAAAATAAAGCAAGTCGAAAACTCCATGAAAGCAAACAATCAGAAATATGAAAGAGCAATTGAAAACTTGTCGGAGGAGAACTCTACACTTCAGAAAGAAATAGAAGAACTAAAGAAAACATGCAAGAAACTTCAAAATAGCAACTCTGTCCTAACACAGCAAATGAAGGCTTTAATGAGTGATTTCAATACATTAGAAGAACAACATGATCAACGACACTCAGAATTAATTAAAAACTTTGAGGGACTGAAACAGAAACATGAAGTTGAAGATGACGAATCAGAATCTGAAAGTGGGGAAAGTGAAACAAGCTCTGTTGGAGACGAAAAAGAAGGTGCCCCAGATGGAGAAGAAAATAGAAATGGACACGAACTCTTGGGGGATTTCAACTCGGCCACTGCATATATCCCAGAATCGAATGATGCACAAAGTCAAAGCCAGGGAAAAGGAGAAACCGGATCCGGAAGTCAACGTACAGAGCACACAACACACCGTATTGACAACAGGCATGGTCATGATGTAAAGCCCGGTTTATTATTCTTATGTGACTCTAATGGTAAATATCTACGTTTAAACAAACTCTGTCCAAAGCACAATGTTATTTATCAGCGGAGCCCAACAATTAACGACGCCGAATCCATTATTCAAGATATCGATGCCCGTCAGAATACACCGGAAACTATATTGATACACACTGGAACAAATGATTTAGAACGGAACCATGACCCCAAATCAATGGCACAAGAAATTTACAGCATGCTCTCCTTCACTTCCTCGAAATTTCCGAATTCCCGCATTTTATACTCAACATTATTGCCTCGTAGTGATCACTTAAACACAGTTGTTACTGATGTAAATAGACTTATTGATCAGAACACAAAATCACTTGAGAATGTTTTCTTGATTTGTCATGCAAATGTATTATCAGCAAATGAACCATTACTGCATGATAAAAAGCATTTGAATAGAGCTGGCGTTACATATTTTGCGAGAGAGATCACGAGGGCAATATACAAAGGTGTCCCAAGCACAACAGTGAGGACAAGCCCCCGGACAAGCCACCAACATCAACACCACAAACATACATATGCAAGAAACACTCCTCGGCCAAATATACGTCGCGGGGCCGAAAATAGCTCAAGGGATCAGTACCCACATACTGGGCCGCACACTTATCGCTTCCAAGGCCGTCAATCGATGTCACAACACGGGCCTAATTATATACACCGTCACGGTGCTGCTTTTGATGGCGGTGACACCTTCAGCTTCAAAGGGCAGCCCATGACATCACGACAACCATTGAGTTACAGTGATGCGCTGAAACGTTATCCACCTTCAACATCCAGACCTGTACCTGATCGGCAGACTCCCGTCGTTCAACCCCAATTGATTAATATGTTACAGGATTTTTTAGCAACTTTTTCGCCCTGTGGGCGTGATTCTGCATATGCTTGAATTGCATGTGCAGTGCGTAAGTATTCTTCCATTTGTTCAATGTTATTTCTGAGTTTTTGTGTTTGTTAAAAAGTTTGTCTTTTTCTGTTCGTCGAGATGCCAGGCAACACTGTTCAGTTTCAGAAACGTGGAAAAGTTTCCTTTTCAGCCTGGAATATTCATGGTCTTGCAGATAGGGTAATGGGAAATAAGCTGCGTAGTGATTGTTTTGTAAATAGTGTTAGAAAAAATGATTTTGTTTTGTTAACAGAAACATGGACACGCGACAACGTGCAAATTCCTGGCTATAAAAGTTTCGTATCGAGTCCAAATGTAGAAAGCATTAATCGCAGTGGTAGACTATCGGGCGGTTTGTGTTTTTTGTTTAAGGAAAAATATTCCGGTTTAGTAACCATATTGAAGTCAAGCACTAATTTTATATGGTGTAAATTAGACAAATCATGCTTAGGAATAGTTCAAGATATTTATTTATGTGGGGCTTACATCCCACCGTGTAATTCAACATATTTTTCAACTGATATTTTTGAAGAACTAGAAAAAGATATTTCCTCTTTTAACTCTCTGGGATCCATCCTGTTACTCGGAGATTTGAATGCGCGGACGGGAAAATATGATGATCATTTGGAATTCACACATAAGGATTATTTGGAAATAGACATGTTTGCAAGCCTACAAAACATTCCTCGCAGAAATAATTGTGATAACATTTTGAATAGTCACGGAAAACATTTGCTGCAGATTTGTAAAAACTTTGACTTATACATTTTGAATGGAAGGAAAAAAGGAGATTCCTTAGGAAACGTAACTTTTCATGGAAGAAACGGTGTTAGTACTGTTGATTACATTATATGTGATGAACTATTATTTCAAATCATAGAGTTTTTTGTAGTCAAACCTCTAACGACTATCTCAGATCACAGTCAAATCGTTACTTGGGTCAACACCAAAACAAAAATTAATGTTAATGAGGAAAATGTGCTAAATTTTAAAACTCTTCAAAAGTTACCAACACAGTTTATCTGGGATAGTGAGTCTGGAAATTCTTTTACTCAGGCATTAATGTCGCCAAGGACTCAAACTTTGGTTGAAGAGTTTATGAATTATCAATTTCCAACCGATACAGAAGAGGGGATAAACCAAGCTGTTGAATCCGTTGAGAATATTATACATAATGCAGCCTCGCACTCTCTCAAACGAAGAGTGATTAAAAGAAGACGAAATACAACAAATTTTACAACTAAAAAGTGGTTCGATAAAGAATGTAAATTCAAGAGACATGCCTTGAGGAAACTAGCGAACCAAAAACAAAGAGATCCAACTAATCTTGAAATTCGCGAATTGTATCACAAAACACTAAAAGAATATCAATCCTTGATTAGAAGTAAACGGAATAAATATCAGGCTGAGAAAAGCAAAGAACTAGAAGAAACTGATACCAACTCACCGTCATTTTGGAATGTACTTAAATCAATGCCTGACATATTAGAAGAAAAAGAAACTCCTCCAATTTCACAGAGCAAATGGTTAGAACACTTCAAAACTTTGCATGATGTTCCAGCTGCAAATAACAATATTGAACAACGTAACATTCGAGAAAAACTTAAACAACTAGAAAATGATCAATCGGATCTAAACACTGCACCTGCGGTTTTGCAAGGTCAAATTACAATTGCAGAAATATTACAAGGCAGTACATTATTAAAAAATAAAAAGGCTTCATATTCAGACTTAGTTCGAAATGAAATGATCAAATATAGCTGTAAGAAAATGCCTCACATTTATGAGAAATTGTTCAATCTTATTTTTAACAGTGGCTTTTTTCCAAGCACTTGGTGTAGGGGTTTGATTTCACCGATTTTTAAATCTGGGGAAAAAACAGACCCAGGGAACTATCGAGGCATTTGTGTTTCAAGTTGTTTGGGAAAATTCTTCTGCGTAATTCTAAATCAGCGGTTAACCAAATATGTAGTGGACAAGAAGCTCTTACACCCATCTCAAATTGGTTTTTTAAGTAACAATAGAACAAGTGATCATATTTTCACACTGCGCACACTTGTTGATAAATACGTTCACAAACATAATTCAAAACTATACACCTGTTTTATAGATTTCAGAAAAGCTTATGATTCAATCTGGCACGAAGGACTATTATATCGACTTGCAAATTACGGAATAATGGGCAAAATGTTTGAAATGATAAAGAATCTATACTCCAAAAGTTCTTGTGCAATTAAACTTGACAACCATAGAACTTCTTTCTTTAAATATTCACGTGGTGTTAGACAGGGATGTATATTAAGTCCCCTTTTGTTCAACCTTTTCTTGAATGAACTTCCTTTATCTATCAATGATAATGAAACAGATCCTATCATTTTACCAAATGGAGAAACAATAAATACTTTATTTTATGCAGATGATCTAGTTTTTATTTCTCGAAGCAAGGTCGGACTCCAAAATTGTTTAAATCAGCTTGATTCTTTTTGCACTACATGGTTGTTAGAAGTAAATTTAAAGAAAACAAAAGTAATGGTTTTTCAAAAGTCAGGTAGAAAACCTAAAAACCTATGTTTTTACTATCAAAATAAAATTATTGAAATAGTACAAGAGTATACATACTTGGGCATTAAATTAACCCCAACAGGGAGCTTTACACTAGCACAAAAGGAACTTTGTCAGAAAGCACTACGTGCAATTTTTAAAGTACGCAAATATGTCAATATATCAAAGCTATCACATCATTTAGTGTTCAAGATTTTTGATGCAACTATTCTTCCAATTTTAACCTATGGTGCAGAAGTTTGGGGGGTTTATAAATCTACAAATTTTAAGAAATGGGATCAAAACCCTGTTGAAAAGATTCATTTAAAATTTTGTAAACATTATCTTGAACTAAATCGCAAAGCGTCAAACGCAGCAACTAGAAGTGAATTAGGGAGATTGCCGACTCAAATCAATCTTGTCAAGAAAGCACTTAAATATTTTTTGTATCTCAATGAAAAGGATGATAATACAATTGTGAAACAGGCACTGCTTATATCAAATAATCTTGACACTGAAAAACGGAAATCATATATTAGCGAACTGAAATCATTTCTCCGAGAAACAGGATGCCATCATACTGCAGACTCCTTAGATACCTTAACTAAAATCACGATAGTACAAATAATGAGAAAGTTAGAAAACAATTACTTAAATTTCTGGAAAGAGGAAATTGATAGTTCTAACAAGCTCGAATTTTATAGAACATTCAAAGAAGGCTTTTACAGCAGTAAATACATAGATACTTTAAAGAATACAAATATGAGAAAAGACTTCGCAAAATTATGCATCAGTAATCATAACCTCAATATTGAAAAAGGAAGACATAGCAAGCCTAAACTCCCAAGAGAGGAAAGGTTATGCACATTTTGCAATCAACAGGAAATAGAAAATGAAATACATTTTCTATTTGAGTGTTCAAAATACGATACAATCCGTGATCAATTTATAGAAAAACAAATAGATATTCTTAACCAACCACTTGATAATCACAAAGACTTATGTAAAATCCTATTTACAACGGATAACAAATTGTCAATATTTTGCACTGCAAAATATATCACAAATTGTTATCTGCTAAGAAATACATGACTGTAGTTGTTATTGTTGTTATTATCAGCATATATTAGTGTGATATTGTATTGACTTACTTTAAAAATGGCTTTGGCAATATACTTTGTAAAATTGTAAAATGCCAATAAAGCTTACTTGTACCTTGTACCTGGAACGAGTTAGAGGCAATAACGTAGCAAGGAAACGAAAACGCGGAAAAGAACATCGCTTACAAGTGTGATGGTTGCACTATAACAGAACAAGGAGAGAATTTGTTTCTATAAATCATAAGAATGGAGGGGGAAAGAGATTTATACCGTTCACTGATGATGAGCCTTTGACTCTTGAAGAAGTCAAGAATGTCAAGAATGTGTTGTTAGAAATTGGCAAGCAAGAACTCATCCAGAAGCCTCATTTAATGATTGCTGCTTGGCAGCCTATTTTGCAGAAAGGCTTGAAGGATAGACAGTGTTTCTTGTCAATCTCAGCAGTTGAGAAGTTTTATACATCTCTGGAGCCAACAACAAAGAAGGTACTAGACAGCCTTGATTGTCAGCCCACCAGTGATGGTGAGAGGGATGCTCTAAGGTTTCTGCAGAGGTATATCAGGGGACTAGACATGGCCAACCTGGTGAAATTTCTCCGTTTCACCACTGCTATGGATACTATGGGAAGTCAGAAGTTGCAGGTAACTTTCACCAAGTCTGAAGGTTTGCATCAAGACCTATTGCACATACTTGTACTCCAGTGTTGGAACTTCCATCCACCTACAATAATTTTGTTGAGTTACGAGAAGAATTCACCAACATCTTAGATCAGATGGGCAGATGGGAATTTGACATTGTGTAACACAACACAATATACTTCACTATCATGATAATTGAACCATCATAGACTGTGCCTTTTATCTTTTAGTTTATGTTTTGGTTTTATTATGCTACTTTTTTCTAAACCATTGCCATTTTTCAGCAAGGTTGTTCCCCTTGTTCTACTTTTCTCTCTACTAAAATCATCAAAATAGAATGTTCTTAAGTTTCCAAGGATGTAGATGTTTACAATGCAGTTAGTTCATGTTTATAAAATTATGTAATTATAACAAGCCTGCTAACTGTTGTACCACTGAAAAAAATAGTCAAAATGGTTATTTTAACCCCTGAAGTGATGTTAGAATTTTAATGCAATTTAAAACCTATTACTTTTGTTCTTATTGTAATTTGGGCTTTTCAAACAAGATAAAATGGAGAACATTTATTTAAAAGTGTTCATCAAATTTAGAAGAACTAATCTAGCAAAATTAGGTGATATCCACAAAATTTAAAACAAACAAAAAAAATGGTTCTTGCAGTGGGACTAGCTTTTATGGTAAAAAAACAAATATTTTTTAATTGCACCATCACATCCTAACAATAAGAAATATGCAGTTGTTGTTCATGTACCTATCGATGTTATCCCAGCAAAAAAGGATGGGGTGCAGGCTGCTGGTTGGGATGGGTCTGATCTAATTTTTTTTATCAAAAACCATTCCAGAGGCCCTGGGGCAACATGTTTGGTCCAAGATTTCATACACTTACTCTATTTTATCCCTGTGGGAGCAGTGATATTATGTCAAAGTCTACCCCCTAGGGTGACTGAAGCTGTCAAAACCCCCACCCAGTCTGCCTCCATCCCCTGGATTAACATACTAGGTGCATAATGTTAAATACTATCATTGTCATTATTATGCAAGTGAGGTCAGGTGAAATAATAGTTGTCCAAGACTACTCTTTCATTAGATCTGCAGATCTCATGGAAAGGTTAAGTTGAAGTTATTGTGAACACAACATAAAGTTGTGCCCATTTGTGTTGCTCTAACACACATCTGTAGATAATAATGGCCTTTGTACTTTTCACACCTTTCAGTATGTTTTTGGGTTCAGTTCTCCATAGCTAATTTTGTTGGTGTAAAGAAAATAGGCTATTGCTGGCAGTGTACAAGCACCAGGGCAACATGTATGGTTGCAACTGTATGTAGCTGTTAGCCATTTTCATATGAGTTGTGTTTTCATTGCATGTGACTGTAAAATGCTTAATTAATGTCATAAGCTATAAAAACTATTACTGTTCTTTTTTAAATTAGTTTGCTGGCTTGTCCATGTGCTTCTTCAGAAAATGTTTAGGATTCTATTGGCAAAAATTTACACGAAAATGACACAGGTGATCAGCCTGCAAGCAGGTGTTGTTTAACCCTCTCAGCCGCAAGCACGACATAAATTATGACTTACTGCTGAATTCTCCTATTTCGTTGTAGACAGGTTGAGAGAATTTGTTTTTCATTTCAGATAAATGATTATGTGATCAATTGCTTTCTTCTCATTACCAAACAACTTATTTTACGTGGATAAAGTAGCAAGAAAATTTACATACTGATAAACTGGCTGGGGCTGAAAGGGTTGAACTGGGTATAAGTTTTCCTAATGTTTGAGTTTATTAAAGGATTGTTTTTCTCCTCATATCATCACCAGATCATTTTCTTCCAGGGCCCTCAGTAGGTCAGGCACTAGGAGTTTTACAGACATATCATGATAGTTTGTCCACCTCCTGTAGTAGAAGAATGTAAAGATCAAGCCCTTCCTTTGCATTACTGGGTTTTTGCAGACTAAGATGATTCATAATGGTTGTAGCAAACTCCAAAAATTCGTTACTGACATCCTTTACAGACATAGAATCATTGTCAAATTCATCTATGTCAGTAGAATCAACATGAACTTTGTAATCCACTGTGTTGTATAAATGTGGCAAGAAGTACATGCAATCAGGCTTTCCTCTGGGGCACTGCTGTTTCCAAATTTGCTGGGTGAAATAATGTGTTGATTCCATAATTCAGCTACTTCGTAAAGCTCACCTCTGAGGATTTCCATAAAGCAAAATCGAATGCATTCAACATGCACTGGATCAGAGGTGTTATATAAGCCTAAGTCCACTAGGTCTTTGAAAAAATTAATCCACCACCCAGGGCCATCTTTGACCAAATGGGACCAGTAAGCCTCGATTCTCTGGTTTGCCGTTGATCGACCAATAGCAAAGCTTCCAGTGCCTCCATCAGTGTCGGCATGTTGAGATCTCAGAAATGTGTGAACAGCTTCTATTAAGCTATTTTCAGTACCGTCATCTGACCTGATTTTTCTCGGAATTCCATCAAGTTGTTTAGTAGCATCTAGATAATATTTAGCTATTACATCAGGGTTTTTGTTAGTTGGGCCTACTTCCAGCCATACCAATCTTCTCGAAAAGCCATCAATACATCCGTGTATACTGAAACCATATGGCTTAAGTTTATCATGGCCATCTATATGCCAAATGTAGTTGGGCCCTTTTGCATGGTAGACTCTCCTTCGAAGTCTTTTTCTTTTCCTACTTTCCACACCTTCTGGATCAATGTCCCTTAAAAGTTTCATCACCCTTTCTCTTTCGACTTGCATTCCTCGCTTTCTCAAACGAGCCCACATATTTCGATAACCAACGAAACAACCGCTACCTGCAAGTTCACGTTCAATATAAGCTTTAACGATATCATCGGGTACCCTGTCTGCTTGGTTAAATCTTCTTCTGAGGCCAAGATTTTTTAGCTTTCTTTTCAGTGTTGACAAGCTCAAAACAACACCGTGAAGCTTTACGAACTCAATTTCTTTGTTGCTGTAGCCCTGTTTATAAAATAATTTGATATGAGCTCCTCTTCGCTATAATTAGCATCTTGATTCATGCACGCAGAGTAACTTGGCAAAGGCATTTTTAAGTATTAAAGCTTGTGAAAATGCTGATAGATTCGTGTGCCCGCGCCCGTTCGCGTTCGATCTTACCGCCAAAACAACGAAGTCCCGGCTGTGAGCAGTTGGCGGCCAGGCTGCTCAGCAAGGCCAGGTCACTCTTCACTTTGAAATAAGTTGAGACTGGACTGTGAGAAAACTAAGACTGGACTGTTAAAAACTAGGACTGGACTGTTAAAAGCTAGGACTGGACTGTTAAAAACTAAGACTAGACTGTTAAAAACTAAGACTGGACTGTTAAAAACTAGGACTGAACTGTTAAAAACTAAGACTAGACTGTTAAAAACTACGACTGGACTGTTAAAAACTAGGACTGGACTGTTAAAAACTACGACTGGACTGTTAGAAACTAAGACTGGCCTGTTAAAAACTAGGACTGGACTGTTAGAAACTAGGACTGGACTGTTAAAAACTAGGACTGGACTGTTAAAAACTACGACTGGACTGTTAAAAACTAAAACTGGACTGTTAAAAAACTAGGACTGGACTGTTAAAACTACGACTGGACGATGAAATAAAAACTGGACTGTGAGCCTTCAGGGCCATCGTAGATTTGTTTTCACTCACATACCGAGATCAACTGGGCGAAGTGGGGGAGTTGGCCTTTTGTACAAGACCTCGTTAAAA
>JANTBY010366475.1:0-10660 GCA_024741335.1 Antipathozoanthus obscurus
CACACTGCAATCAATTCCGAGTAGTAACATGGAATTACGTAAGTTATGAATTATATACTTTTACATGCTGCACTGCTATAAATGAATTCAATAATGGTTCAGTTAACTGACAACTGGTCAGCAGACCTTCGCATCTGATCACATTCACTAACTGGACACTCGAGCCTAGCTCAATTACGAACTAAAAAGAGGAAGAGAAAAATACACAAATCAGTGTTGAATATCAGTAAATTTTGGATTCGGGGAACACTAAACAGCGTGGGCGATAGCTCCGTTTGATATTCGGAACTATCGCACACACAAGGGAGCGCTGAAGATGTTAGCTCTTGGGATATTTTTTCTTTGCGCTGTCTATGGCGTCGTCAAATTCCTCCTTGAGTTCGGGATTATCCGCCAATCTTTCGCGCTTTTCCCATTCAAACGTTGTTCGGAGCCGTTCAACGACAGCCTCAAAAGCGTTCGGGGAGGTGGTGCGCCAGTAGTGCGCCGCGCACTTACACAACATTGTGTGCCGCTGACCCTCCGGCCAAGGCCCGTCAATGGGATAGGGAACGTCAAAAGGCCGCGCCCCAATGGTCGGGCGAAACGGCTCTGCCTCAAAGTTCAAAATAGGAAGTTCGTCCCAACTCAGAAAGCAAAGCCTTGACGGATTCGCGCACTTTTCGTCAACGACGATCCCCTTTTCCATCTTCACATATCGGGCAATGTCGAGATACACAATTTTGTGTTCCTCAATCGTTGACGGTTTCCGCGTCAGTTTAACGAGAAACTTGACGCCCCTCCCACTGGCCGATACCCAAGACGCAGTAACGAAAGGCAACTCCATTAGTAGCCGCTTGTAGCTCGTTGTCTCTTCCTCCCGCACTCCGTCCACGTCAAACACAAGCCAACCGTTATGGTAGGGAATCATGTTCGCATCATTGCGGCCTTGCCCTATCTGCTTCGCGTCCCCGCTGTTGATCGACGGCATTAGCGCGGGGAGGTTTGACTTTTCCAGTTCCCCGGCGCGAACCTTCAACACTTCGGCCTTGGACATTTCGCCGTTCCACATGACCGCCCCAAACCTAATGCCTCCGGGCCGCTTGTCTGTCATTTTCCAGTAAAAATCTGCTTGCATTTCCTCAACTCCTTGGGTAAGGATTTCGCGCTCCGGCAATAGTTCGGAGGCGTCGATTGCTGTGCTAAGGTCTGGCCGCTCACCTACACTCTCTTGTGTGCGATCCTCACTTGTTGGTGTAGGTTTGCCGTCGTCCTCAATCCAACTGGCCGCATACTCCCGGCCATTCTTGAGCTTTACGCCCAAATCGGAGCGGATGGCCCGTTGAAACGCTTTCTTGATCCGCTCCCGGTCTTTGTCTTTCAGTTCTCCTTTCTCCGATTCATACTGGGCCAGTATATCGGACATTTTCAAAGAGCCGTCCAAGTCCTTCTTGACGTTCTCAATGATCCACGCTTTGGGGCTATCCTCTTGCATGGTGTAAAATTCCAAGTCCCGCGCAATCTCCGGCGTCGTTGGAAACTCCGGCCAATCCTTGACGCGGCTCTGCCAGCGGGCGAACAACGCGCCGCATATCTCGCCAAGCATCTTGAGCAATCGCGGCTCAAGTGTTAGGTCTGGTCTTGTCGCGGCCCTGCTGAATTGGACGGGAACGATTCGCCGCAGTATGCCAGTGTCAACCATACTCTCCGGGAACGGCGGATTGCTCACCATTAGGAAATGTCCCTCAAAAACGAACTCAAAGGGCGTCCCATACAACGCCCGCACTTGTATCATATCCTCCCCGGTTAGTGCCTTGAGCTTGGCCCTTGGCATTGCCCGGTCTGCCTCTTGGAGAATCAACAGTTGCTTGCCGTCCGCCTTTACAAGCTGATCTGAGCGTCCTTGGTAGAGCGCGTCAGTATCCAAGGAATAACAACGGTTGCGGCCAAGTAGCGCGATAAGCAACCGCGTCAACAGTCCCTTGCCCGCTCCGCCGATCCCATACCAAGAGTAAAACCGTTGAAAGCGGTTTGAATCAAAGAGGACGTAGGCGAGTAGGTCAAGCAATAGGTCTGTCATCGCGTCCGATTGCTCTACGGCGGAGAATACCACGTTGACAAGCTCCCTTGGTAACTCTGCGCCGCGCTCAATGTCGTATGGGAGAAAGTGCGTTACAAAGTCCTCTTTTTGCGGCTCCCGAAGTTCTCCCGGCGCGTTCACGTCGAATACTCCCCCGGCGAATCCCCAAAGATGCGCGGGAGTGGAGAAATTGGACAATCCCCGGTTTGCAAAGTCGGCGTTAATTCTGCCACTGGCGAGCCGTCCAACTCTCCCCTCCACTGCATCCGATAGCGTAGCGGTTAAGCCGAGCGTCCTATTGGTCGCATAGTCAGCGCAGCATAAGGCTGCAAGGTGCTGTTGATCTACAATAGGAACCCATCGGAGCCGCCTATTGTCCCAATGACTCAACTCTCCGCCCACTATTCGGAAATTGTCGCTCTTCGCCGCGTTCCCGGCAATGAATCCGCCGGAGATATTGGCGTCAACGATATGTGGGTCTTTACTCTTCGGCATTTCCTTCAACTAAAAAAAGTTCGTCCCACACCTCTTGAACGTCGCACTCCCCCTCTTCGCCGTGTTCAAGTAGGAACTCAATCGCCTTGAGCCTGTCGGTTGCCCTGGCGTCGTCGTCCGTCGCCATCGTCTCGACAATGCCTATTAACTTGCTCCTACTGGCCCGCTCCGCCATCGTCGTTGCCTCCGTCTGTTATGTCCTCGAATAGCTCCAAGAAGGGCCACTCAACTTGAATGTCCCTCGCTTGAAACGCGAACACCTCCGCGCCCACAAATCGTCGGTTTGCGTTCCACAACATCACCATTTGACGCAGTAGCGAGTTGTTGGCGTCGCGCATCCTGAGCAATCGCGCCCAAGTCGGCATTAGCGTTCTGCGGAGGGAAACGCCGCTGAGTGCGTTTGTCTCTTGTGCGGGATCGAAGAGCAACGGGGAAAGACCCGCTTGAACAAGGGCCGTCCTTTCGTGGTTGTTAAAATCCCACTCCAACGCCTCAATCTCGCTCCGCCACTGCACGTAACCGGGCTTTTCGTCGTCCTCTTCCAAGGGGAAAAACATCCCTTCGGGGTCAATCTTGTATTGCCCGGTTTCCTTGTCGCGCTCAAGCATCCCCTCCGGCCCGTATAGGTGCGGATTGCTGTTGCGCTCAAGGGTGCGGTCAAGCCGCGCAACGTCCTTGGACATGCTGGCAACGGACGGTTTCATATTGTCGAAGATTGACGTATTATCGACGGTCGTTGATAGCGTCCGCACTTGTCGGCCCACACGGTCGGGAATAACAACCTTCTCAATGAATTTCCCTAAGGTGTCGCCCTCCAACTCGAAAATCTCCCAAGTTGGGTTATCGTCAACGGGGAACTTGTAAACATCAACGCGGCCCTCTTTGTTGAAAGAGCGCGGGCGTTTCCTAACGCAAATGTCGCCCAAGTGTTCGCCGCGTCCGTCAATCACTTCATACCAAACGTCAGGCTCAAAGCGGACGAAGTTGAGCGCGTCGTTTGGGTCACTGGCAATGACGCCCACTCCGTAGCGGAGCGCGTCGGTATTGACGTGTTCCAGCATTGACCACCAATCGTAAAGACCCGCGTCCGTCGAACTTGGGAGGTAAGGGTTGATTGCTTCGCTGGCCCGGTCGTTCCCCTGAATCGTTACCGTTGGGCGATCTGCAAACATAAATTCAGGGTAAAAGGTCGCCACTCTCCGAAACCAGTTGATCCGCAACGGGCTTGGCTCCGCCTCGCTTGGCGCGATTCCCAACTCCCGGAAGTCGCCGGAGAATAGCCGCCGATTGGCGACAACGTAGTTGATCCGGGCAAGCTCTGTGTCTTGGTTCAACACTTCCCCGGCGCGAATCTGGTTCATTGCTTGCAATGCCATTTTTAGGCTCCCCTTGGTTTGCGGCCCGCTCCCCGCTTGCGTCGGCCTAATCGAGTATAAGCCACGTAGCGGAAAGCTGCCAGCGTGTGCGCGTTCACTTCAATGGGCGTATCCTCTTCATCCTCGCTCCAAGAGTAGTCTTGTTGCTCCTTGCGAAACGCCCGGTTGCAATCGCCCTCTTCAACCAATATCTCGCCGTGTTCCAGTTGGGAGGCGCAAAAGCGAATACCGGGGAGCAAGTCGTTCTTGCCCTTGACAATCGCCCAATTCCTAACTTTCCCTTTCTTGGCCTCCGCCTTGCGCTTGCGTAGCTCCGCCCGGAGGGAGACCGCCGAAGGGTCTAAGATGATGCTGGCCGCGTTCAACCGCCAAGCATTAGCCTCTATCTTGTCGGCAAGGTTGGCGTCCGTCTGGTTCTGTGAAGGGCTTGCGTTGATCCGCTCCGTCTCCTTGACCACTGCAATGAATGGGTCAGACCATTGGGCAAGCGCACATATCGCAGACGGGGAACTTGAGCCGTAGTCAACGCCAAGGTCTATGCGGTGCGGCCTCCCCATACCTTTGACTGGCGCGTAGTAGGTCGGGTAAATCAAGCCGTCCGCTTGCGCCCAAACTCCGTCAACCATTCGCCGGGCGAATACTCCCGCGTATTGCTTGCGAAATTGCTCTTTCTTCGCCTCCGTCAAGATTGGGTTATCCTCAAATGTAAAGTGTTCCCGAATATCTACAATCCCAGTGTCAATCCAGTCCGTCTTTACCCAATGCTGCGGCCCCTCAGGATTGCAGTCCGCGAATATCTTTCCCCCCTCAAATGTCAAGCGCGTTGTCGCAGCCTTGAAAAACTCTTCGGGAACTCTTGTAACCTCGGTGCATAGCATAGAGTGCATTGTATAGCCGTAGAGCCGTTCCTTGTCCCTGTCGTCGTTCCCGGCGATGACATGGTAAAACTGCTTGCCCATCGTCAACGTTCCATCGTATCGCGTGTAGTGATACTTGACGCGACATATTGCGGCCAAGAGCTTGAACTTGGGGAGTATCTCGGTCTCAATGATCCCGCGATTTTTCCCCAAGACCAAATGGTGATAGCTCCGCTTTAGTAGCTGAGTAAAAAAGAAAAAGTAGAACGTGATTATGAACGTTTTGCCGCTCCGAAAAGCTCCCTCACAAAGTAAGAAGTATCTGGAATCCTCAACAAAGGTCGCAACCTTGCATTGACGGGGAGAGAGAAAGTTTTTGACTTCGGATGTTTTCATGCTTGGACAATCTCCCTTATTGAGCAAAAAGCTATTATCTTACCATCTATATACGATAGCGAAAGCATTTGATAATCGACGCCTCTTAAAGAAAAATACCAATCTCTATTAACAAGGAAGTTCTCATTTAAAGAAGATAGTTCTATACCTGTTATTGCGTCCCTCCTTGGTCTGGTTCCAGTAACTATATTCCTTGCAGGGTCAACCTCCAATAGCTCAAGAAAATTAACCCTGTGTTCTGTGATCTTGGCAAGGCATTTTGACCTATCTGGTATTATCATGTTGGGTTCCTCGCCAATGATAGAAACTCCACTGTCTCCCCGCCTATTTGAAGATGAATAACCCAAGCCCGTAAGAAATGGGCTTTTATCAGGGGAGGTTGATAGTCTATAGTATTCACTTGACCTCTCTTCGTTGTCCCTAGCAATTGTCCCTAAATACGGGAAAAGTATTGTTCCGTCTCTCCTTGCCTCACACAAATGTAATTCGTCGTTATTGGCATCATTTAAACTATTTCCAGATACTAAGATTATTTTAGGTTCGCTTGCAATCTCTGTGTCATACAACACTGCGTGCGTAACTTGATTACTACTACCGAAAAAGCCTGCGGCTAATGCGTTTCCATCTACTGCATCAAGCACTGCCGTTCTTGTGTCTGGTATTATTTCTTCTTCATTCCAAAAAAGAATCGGACTGTCAGTGGCATTACCTGATACTCTTCTCCTTTGAGGAAAGATGGACAATACAATTCTCTTGCCTGATACGGTTACTACATCAACACTGCTTGGTGCATCAGCACTTCTTGACGGAGATATTGAATCAACAACCTTTGGTAAAGTGTAATCTAAATCCATGAGCCTTGGCAGGTCTAAGCTGGCGACATGCGGCAGTTTTAACGCCTCATTGTAAGCGTTTATAGATGAAGTCGATATGTCCCAAGCCTCCAGTTTCCAATGGTCGGTAACGAGCCTATCGGCAGGGAGTGGGACTGGCTCTATGCTATATAAAACATCGCCATCAATAGTAAATATGAGAGAGCTAGTAAGTGACTTCGGTCTTGCAAATTGTAGAGTGGGATTGCTTGGCAAGCCGTCGTCTTGAAGTGGGAACCTCCTAAAACGGCCACTTTTAGATAAATCGTTCTTTTCGTCATAGACCCACATATAATCCCCGCCTTGCGCGGCCTGTATAGCGAATCTTGGCACACTCGTTCTTCTGCTGACAAAACCAAAAGAGCCGTTTTCAATATCGCCAAATGGGACAGTTCCGTAGGGTGTGGGATCGGGAAAGGCTTGTCCTTTAATTTTCATATCAACACTTGAGCCAGAGAAAGAACCTCCGCCTTATATCGCACCAGTAAGTAACGCACCTTCACCATCAAATAATCCAAGGTGAACGTCTTTTACTGCAACTTCTCGTCTCTCGCTTGCAAGTCCAGCGCGGAGAGTGACGCGCTCCGGGTTATTTCTGCTTAGTAGTGTCATTAGGCTATCCTCGTTATTGTGATTGACGGAAAATCAACCTCAATGTTATCATCCCCGCCGAATACATTATGTCGCACTGTCAACGTCTCCTTTACTGTGTCTCCCGGCGTCCAAATGCGCCGAACCGAAACACTGTGTTTGTGAAAAGTTCTTAGCGCATATTCAAGAGGAACAACAGAGCCGCCCGGTATTCCTCTAATGAAAGCCTGCCAAGCCCTCCCGCTGGTGCGGATTTGCACAAGTGCCGAAAACTCCATCATATAAACCGCAGTAGCAGACGCGGGAACGAACGAAATTTCATTGTCAAAAACGTCTGCCTCAACTCCGCTTTTCCCGCCTACAATGTTGGCGTTTGCCTTTGTCTGGTAATGGACAACTTCAACGCCCCCGCTTGTGTCCGCCGTTGCCGCTCCCTCGTTGGCAGTAACAATGCGAATAATGCGAAAATACTCCACGTCGCTGCCATCAAAAAAGATGTTCGCCAATATGGTAGGCTTTCCAACTGCCGCACCAAAGTTGCCGTTCAAGGTTTTAACCCTAGCGGTGGGAATCGTTATCGAGTATTCCTTGTGCTGGTTCGCTGGTCTTGCGTCTATCGCCTGTTTTGCCGTGTGTCCGGCGATGTTAATGCTAATATGCGTCGCGCCCGTTGGGATACTCGGTAAATGGACGGTGAATGTTTTAGCTCCGTCATCAAGCCTATTCCACCAGTCCGGCGAAACCTCCGCGTCCGCAGTCCGGCCTATCTGTCGCCGAACAAGCGCGGGCGTCATATACCGCTCTGCGTCCGTTCCCGCGTCGGCCTCCGTTTGTGTCGCCCGCTCAACATGCCCAAGCGCGGACGTTGACGCTTTAAAGTTCAAGTGCGCCGCGATACGTCGCGCAATATGCCAAGCGGTCGCGGCCCTTGTGTTGTCCCTCCCTTGGTCTACCTCCGCAGTCGTAGCAATCTCGATAATCCCGGCAACTTCCGTTGTCGCGGCCTTGATCTTCCGGGCGATTGCGCGGAAAACCTTAGCGGGCGTCATGTATCCCGTATCGTTGGTCTCCCCGTCAACGTCCGTATTAGTGGCTTTGGCCGGAATCGCCTCTTGAGCGGCAACCGCCTTGTCGTCTGCCGTCTTTGCCTCAGATCGTGCCAGTTGAACGGCAGCAGAGTTTCGTCGAATCTCAATCGCGTTATTGTCCGCCGTGCCTTGCGCCGCTGCTGCCGCCAACCGGGCCGCTTGGTCAAGGCCTCCGCCTCCTCCTCCCGCTGGTGCATTAGGTTGACGCGCCCAAGCTGGAACAACATCCTCAACAATCGTCCGCACTCTATCCGCAAACGTCGATAGAAAGCCCTTGTTTGCCTCCGCCTTAGTGTTGGCACTGTTGGCCACATCAAGCGCGTCTGTGGCCGTCCTACGAGCCACTGCGTCCACTCCCGGCCCTCCGGCGCTGGCCGGAGCCGCGCCCGGAGTGTCGGCATATAGGGAGCCGCCCGCTTGTCGGTCTTGTTTGCTTGCGGGGAGTTGGTCGGCGTCAATCTTGACCTCATCGGACACAAACGGCCATAGGCCCGTCTGTATCGAAAGCGGCATATCCGACATTGCTTGACAAAGGGATTCATCGCCAGCGGGTGAGCGGTTGTAAAAGCTGTTCGGATTCTGAGCATACCACAACGCCAACAATGCCACTTGAACGGCCAACAGGTGAGGAATAGTGTTATCTGGTTCGCTTGGCTCTCCCGTCAATATGCCGTCCGTATAGCGCGGAGATGTTGGCGTTTCGTGTTGGCGCGAAAAGGCAAGCTGATCTATTCGCCGGGAGGCGCGTTCAATGAACTGCGTCCGCGCATTGGTATCCCTCGGCCAGTCGTCCATTGAACCCTCAGCATCAAGGATGCCTGTTGCGTATGCTTCGTTGATATAAGCCATTTGATAATCTCCCTATTATTTGGCCGCTGGCACATTCTTGACCTTAGCCTTGGGTTTGGCCCTGGGCTTGGCTTTGGCCTTGGTGGGAAAAGGTTTCTGCGGCTCTACCAAAACGGAATTAGTGCCTTGAGTATCGCCACTCCCGTTTTTCCTGCGGTGAGCAATAAATGGTTGAGCCATTCGGACAAGAAAGTAAACAAGCAAGAGCCACAAGAGCGTATCAGGCTGGATACTATGCACATGCTGAACTTTGGGAAGAGTAGCAGAAACAGACACAGTGCCAGTAGTAGCTTGCTCGGAACTCGCATCAGCGAAATTGCTCTTTGTGTTCTCCGTGATGCGGATTTCAAGGTCAGTCGAAGCCATCTTCTCATTGCTTAGCGGAGCGGAGTGGTTGGCGATCCCTTCCCCAAGGTTGCCCTGTTAAAGGCAATTAGAGCCGAACCACTCCGCCCGCTATCTCCTTTCTGTTCATGGGGAAGTAGGCCGGAGCGTTGCGTTGTCTCCCCTCCGGGCGATTACCCGGCGCACAGTCTCCCGATGTGCCTTTCAACGCGCAACTCCGGCCCGAACGGTTAGCCGTCGCCGTTCACGTCGAACTTGCCGATAGCATTGCCAGCGGCCTGAACAACGGCAAAAATCTTGGTGGCGTCCACGCGCTGGCCGCCGTAAACGCTTAGGCCCTTGACGGCATCCTGAAAGCGTTTCTCCGGCCTATACGCCTCGGTCTGGCGGATTTGCTCGGCGGAGTAAATGGCGTCCGGCATACCGATAGCAATTTGAACCTTGCCAACGGCATTGTTAGCCGGATTCGCGTTACTCATGCCGGGATCGGGAACCAAGTCAAAACCGAAGATTTCCCGCATAAAGCCGCCCCTAACTGCGGCATCCTGTAAGACGCCCGTTCCCCCGGTCTTTTGGAGGACATACCACGTCAACGCCTCATACGTCTTGGTATTGCAAATGGCGTATGGCGTCGGCCCGGCTCCCTCGCCTCCCTCGCCTCCGGTTCCTGCGTCGGCTATCGGCCAGTTCTTATCAAGCAAGAGGCGTTGTAGAAAGAAAACCTCTTCGGCCAATGCCTCGCAAGCCTTCGTATAGGTCGCCTTGTCAGTGTTGCCGGGGATACCGCCGTCATTAATGCCCGCGATAGTAAGCCGCTGTTGGCGGATGCTGTTAGCGGCCAGTGTGGGCTTGCTCTTCCCGGTGGGGCTTGCGCCCTCCAAGTTGTTGACGCCGGAGCCGATATACAGGCCGCGAATGTAAGCGTCATAATTCAAGGCGAGTTGATAGGCCGCTTCATTCGTGAAACGCGGGAGCAACGCGGGTTGACTTTGCACACGGTCAACGTCATTAACCGCGATGTTAAAGTATTTCCCTTGGTCTATCTCAAAGGATTGCTCCGAATCGTCTTGTAGCTCCGGCGCGTCAATGTCAACCGTCTTATCGTAGTTCTTGATGGTAACGCTTGACGTGATCTCGCCTACATGGATAGTGTCGCCTTGCCGGGCGATTTCGTCCGATACGTCAGTAATGGCCCTCCGCCATCGACGTGCCCGGCGAAACTCCTTGAGCAATCGCGCACTCCACACCTGCGGGATAAAGCTCCCAATCGCGCCCAAGTGGATTGCTCCGGCCATCCCCGCGCCGAACATCAACGCCAAGAGCGCCAAGAGCGCGAAAGCGCAGAGCATAAACGGGGAGATGTTGAAGCCATTGAACGCGGAGGTTTGCGCGAAGTTCAAGGTGCGCTGTTTCCTCGCGTCCGCAAATTGAGTTGAGCGCATACGCTCATTCTCCTTTCTGAGCCTCAAGGACTGCTGACACTTCGTCCCATCGCTCGTTAATCTGATCCTCAGACATGGCTTTCACGTCCTCAATGGTCAGACCTGTTGGTTGCGTCTGCTGCGCCGCTGATCTGGTCTCCAAGTATCCATGATGGTAATCTATGCGTATAAGATATACGATGAATAACAATTGATTACGAGAAATTCAAGGAATCTATAGAACTATGAAGTGGCCTGATACTGCGCTCAGCAAAGCGTTGGCGGGCAATTATCCGATTATTCAGGCACCG
>JANTBY010377563.1:0-10220 GCA_024741335.1 Antipathozoanthus obscurus
GTATAAGGTATACAGAGAGCCGAATATATAATTTACTAAAAATATATATTCGGCTCTCTGTATACCTTATACACATTTAAAATATATAATCATTACTGTGGTTCTTTATTTCTTGAGGCAGAATAAATTTCAGTCGAAGGCACCAATAATGCAAGAAACCTGCTTATGTATTTTACAGCAACCAAATCGTTAATACTTGGCAGTATTTGTCAGTGACTGAGTAAACAGTACAGCAGAAGCAGACAATCCACTTTTCCGGTTTACATTTTAGAAATATCTTGTTCGTAAGAACACCTACGCTAGGCATCAGTATAAGACTAAAATGAAAATAGGTGAAAGTTTTAGATGCGATTTCAAATCACAGAATTAAAATAGAAATATTTAGACTAAGTAATAAAGTTAGGAAAATAGGGTGATATAATTGACACATATACAAATATAAACACTTCAAAATAGTACAGTTTATCAATTTCGGTTACTAATAAACAAATGCAGTTACAGTGCACCTAAACCTATACCCTGCCCCCAATTCTTTTAATTGCAGCTTATGTTTTGATAGCACAGGTCGCGCAAGCTATTCTAAATTGGGGTGACTGAATTTTGAGGGTTAAGCGCTTGCTATAATTTTGAAATTTACGGCTTCTGAAATGGCAACACCTGGATGCTTTGGCGGTCCTAAAATAGCCGAGTTTCAACTTTTCCATTTTTCCACTGATACAACATCAGCTGAAATCATCAACAAGAGCAATACAACGACTTGAGTTCAGCAACCACAGGCATTTGATAATAGACAAGACTAATAATTTGCTGAAATACTTTGACAGAGTGATCCGGGACAAATCCTATCCGCCAATCTTCGTAAGGTCCTTGGCAAAGAAACTGGCCTATTGTGGATTCAGTTACACTTGAGTTACAAGTCTTAGAAAGTTCTTACAGTTGTGCCTTGTGGAGAGCACATGGACATGGCGAGCACGTGGCAAATCCGGCATCATTTTCAAGTTCATCAGCCCGTCGCTCTCATGGAACTTCAGATGTAGTTGCTTTAAATCAGATTTTAAACCATTTCAAGGGTCACTTGCCAATTCACTAATTTCTCTTTGCTGCGAACTACTCTATAAATTGTTCACAAAACGAACTCTCGCAGCTCATCAGGCTCGCATGTTCGATCAATCGAAAATGCTGCGTGTGCGCAGTTTGTCAAAAAATTGTGAGCGGTTTCTTTTGTACACAAATAAGAATTGCTCAAAATCTGTTAGTTAGGATTTGATTTATTTTTGTACGGTTTCAGTCGAGATCACGGTCCAGTTACCAAACGTAAAAAAAAATAAAATCTGACAGATCTCAGCAATGTGACCAAGAATTCAGCGAACCAAACATTTGTGATGAATTCTTAACTGTCTGTCTCAATCGCGTGAAAACCAGGTTATGAAAACGTCATGATCTAAGATCTAAGCTACATGTGTGCAATTTAAAACAATAATCAAACGAGCAGTTTTTTAAAAAATAGTAAAAATGATATTTTTGGATTGCATTCGATGTGATATGTTGCCATGGAAGCGGATCGAACGACAACGAAACCTACTCTAATTGACTTTTCTGGTAATGTATTTCAGTTGTACTAAATTTGGGCTTATCAGCTATACACTGAGAAGTAAAGCCGTGTTGACGTGCAGGTACCCAAACAAGTCATAACTGTGTTCTTTATACCTTAATGGGGTCATCACACGTATTGCTTCACTACTGAAAGAAAATATCATTTATTCAACTTGTCTGAAAATAACCATTGGCTGCAAAATTTAATATTTTATGAAGTATACGTTCCTCTTATTCACATACAGCAAATACTACAAAAACAAAGATCTGGATAACAATCACTAATCATATAATATAAAAGATTTCCTCCATTTTCACAATCATACTATTTGTTTTGCTAAGTTATGCATGAGTACTTCTCTGTTTCTTTCGTCAAAATGTTTCTTTTTTTATTTACAGGCGCTCATTCTTTTAACTTCACCCAAATGAGGTAACGTGTTCATGCAACTACCTCTAACAGTTATTTGGTAAGTTGTAAAACGATACAGTCTTTTTAAAGAGATGATAAGTGATGCACAAAATTACTGTTTGAGCTGGGCGTTAATAAATGAGGTCACCACACACATTGCTTCACTAAGACAAGATGTTTATTTAACATTAATTTATACAATCTTCTCTAAACAAGGACGTCGTTCTTACAAGAGTAAAATAACTGCTAAGTATACGTTCGCCTTATATAACTATTTACATGCAGCAAATACTACAAAAACGATACCACAAGATCCAATAAATCAGATAAAAGATTGTTTTATTTTTTTCTATTCTATGTACTTCTAAAAAACCCAGCTATTTGCTAATACAAGATCAATGTTCCTTCATCATCCACATTGCTTGTTGCATTTACGATTCCATCAACATCTCCCCTCAGATACATTCTTGTTTTGCATTCTGATTCCACTGAGTAGAAACGCCCAAGTCTACGACCACCAAAAGAATGATTGATGACCGTATATAAACGGAACTGCTTTGCTCTGCTAGAACCAACTGCAGCTGTACCCTCTAGCAACAGGCCCTTGCCCTTCATTACCATTACCATTGCTTGTTGTGCTGGCGAGAACTGAAATACTAGACGACCTCCGTCCAGTGTCCTGTTATAACAGAATTCTTAGAGTGGAAGAAAGAACAAAATATATATTAGAAATGAAAGGATTAAAGATAATTTCTTATTCAATCATATTGCATATATTAGTGATTTCTGGAAACCATACCTCAAAAATTGATAATAAGCTTATAACGGGAACAATGAAGTAATAAAAATATGTTTTGAAACTCTCAAATATTTCTATAAATTATTTTGGCTATAATGACACACATTAATCACTGTTTCTTTGGATTTGTCTTGGTTTTTGTTTTGTAATTCTGTTTTGTTTGGTTTTCATCCACATGCTTGTTGCCTATATATATTTTGTCTGTTTCGCTGTTTTATTGTGTGTTTACTTTCGTTATTTATTGGAGTGTTGTAATTTTAATAAAGTCACAAATACTAAATATACTAAATTATCTGCTACAAATATCGAAATTAAACTCTATAAATAGATACCACAAGAGCACCATTAAGTTTGTTACGACCATGATTGCGTGAGAAACTGAATGAGTGCTACATAAAATACCCAACTCAGTTAAATAAAATAAGAAACTGTTTCAAAAAGATCTACTGTAATTGTTCTTTTCTATACTTTTCCATATTTTAATTCCAAGAACAGCCATCATATTTTAAATGTTATTAATTAATAAATGTATTTGTTTGTGCTATTTTACAACGGTCAATGTGATGAAAATATTTTTGGCATTTTTTTTATTAGTGTCAGCGGTTTTCCTTTTCATACAGAAATACTCTTATCTACTACAGTTTGCTATCTAAATCAGGCTTCGATCTTTTTCTCTCATTTCCTATTTGTAGAATACAAGAAAGGCAACATAGTTTACTTGCTTCTGCTTCTCTGTTATCTTTATTTTTCTGTAAGTCTGCAAAAACATCACATGTATATATAGTAATAAGATTTTTACAGTTAATTTACTGATATCTTATTTCATTCCGGAGGAATAATCTTAGCAGTGTACTTACTAGTGTTGGGATCGTGTTTGGCTCCGGTGAAGTTCAAAGTAGGACTGAGCAGGTTACCATTGCTGTCTGTAAAATACTTAAGGTATGATCTGGAAACGTTACTTTTGTGTATTAAATAAGACTGCAACTGAATTGTGTTTTGGCAGGTGGAGCCAGCTGAGTATTGGGCCATAGAAGAAATCAGCACTAGAATGACCTGTGGTGAGAAACAAAACAAAATTTAAAGTAAGAAAAAAAAAACTGGAATGGAATGGAAATAATATCGAAATTATTTCTTCGACCAATTGACTGAGAGCACTTTCTATAGACATACACTACTAACATCATTATTTCTCTAGTGTAAAACTCATCTAGACATTAAAGACGTTAATAGTATATATATGCATGAATTTTATAATGTATGCAGATCAAAATGGAACGGAGAGCTATTAACCAAAACAGAGTAATATTAATGCAAAGTCTTCCAAAGGTCAAGAAACAGAAATTAGCTGAATGAAAGTTTAATAGGTGCAAAAGTCCCAAGTTCGAGAAATGACATACGATTGGTCCAGAGAATGATGAATCATTGTTTCGGACATCTCTAAGGTGTTCAACAAAGCGAGCACTTTATTTTCATCCAGTTCAATCGTTGCAAAGTATCATTACAGGCTGAACAGCTAATACAATCATGAACTGCGTCATGGCAATTTGCTTGCGTCATGTATTTGGCACGACAAATGGACGCTGAGTTTGCACTGTTAACGCGAATATTTATAGTACCTTGCCAGCTATTAAGTACATACGCATTTCTAACAAAAATGGTTTCACGTTTAAATGGAGCGAGTGTAAGTTTGGATAAAATGAAACAAGTTTTCGTATCTGAAAGTAAGATTTTGAAGTTTCGAAGAACGAGCCGGTTCTTTGCAGCCACATTACAGTGCTTGTAAGTAAGAATTAATGGGATTTTGTTTCTGTTGCTTCAATCAGGCTGTATAAAAGCAGATTATCTACTGTCGTTCTGAGCACAATTTGATTAATGACATGATTAAGATAACCATAACGTTCAGAAAAAATGTACGAGTCTGTTGGCATTTGAGGCAGATAAACGGCGGAAATTAGAAAGAAAGAAGTTTCGTTTTTCAAATAAAGTATTTGAACTTAGCAGTTCTCGGTAGGGTTTTGTATACCGTTATTTAACATGTGCAATTAAAACATGGCAATGAAATAAATCTAAAGCGACGCCAAAATATTCAAATTGTATGTACAGACTTACAGGAGAATGTTTACCGCCTTTTGTATTTATTCCCTTATCTAAGATGATCTGGGTAAATAGGCCCTTTGCAGTTTGAGGTCACGTGACCACACCTACCTTAAATTTATTACCTATAACAAAATGATGTTCAGAAATGGAAAGAGCAGATTAATATTAGTTTAAAGCATAGTTTAAAGTCTCAACGTTAATTATTTAAAATCGACAGCCAATATAAAATCAAAAACTTTCTAAGGAAATGTATGGAAAATTGCATTGGACTTGGAGAGCAAGTTTTACGTGGATTGTTTGTATAATGTAATTACCGATTCCGAGTGTGATTGTCTAATCTAAATCAAAGCGCGAAATTCGAATTTCGAATTGCGATAGCTTTGAACAAATTAAACTTTTAAACTGTGCTAAAGCCAAACTGTTGGAAATAACGACATATATCTATATGGGACGAATATCTTTTATGTGCGAAATGGGGAAGTAGATAAACTTTACAAAAAACTTCGCATCCTTCCCTGTCAGTACCAACATGACATACATAAAAAACAAACATTCTCACTGAAAACTGACAGCTTCTTTAAGAAACTGTCCCTATATTAAATCTTCGTTTTCCGAGTAACTCTCCTTCTCGTACTAAACGTGTAAATTAGATAGGTTTGAATACAAAAAATCAATCAAAACGATTTTCATTAATCTATTTACATATTTGCTTTCTTTTTATTTATTTTAAAAGAGGGGGTATTTTATTTCCGAATTGTAGGATTCTACATGTTTTTAATTGAAACATACAATTCGACTACTTCAAAGTTGCAGAAACTAAGAGCTCGTTTCTCCTGGGGAAAGGCAATAGAAGCAAAATTGTCATCAAACCATTTCGGAATCGATTTGTTGTATTTCAAACAGGTATACACTGGACGAGGTTAAGCTCAGGTTCAAAGTAAGGGACTCCTCTCCCTGTCACAGGTACTTTAACAAGAAAGTTTATCCTACTAGAATATTGAACTGAAACATTTTCTGTCAATTTTCCCCAACGATTTCTCGAGATTTTCCTAACGTAGTTTTAATGTAAACTTTTAAAAATTTTTATAGCATTGTTGTAACCTACATAAGCATGCAAAGAATATTTTAAATATATATTATAAAAAATTCTTTCCTTTTTTTTACTCCGGTTATGTCAATAAACATGACTTATAGAGATACCAATAAAGAGGACGATTGTGTATGTAGTTTGGAAACTTTTAACTTACCAAATTGCATGCACGTTTCTTCATGTCTTCTAATTTTCTTTCTCAAACAAAATATCCTCTTTTCAAGTAGTAACTTACTTGTCCTTTATGAGTTGACCGTTTGCAGTACACATGTATTTATATACACAGAAATATGGAAATGAAATTGTTTGATAACTCATTTAATAAATTCAAATATTACAGAGGTGGGGGTTCCAAGATTCTGTTAGGTAATCTTTCGTAACAGTAATCCGCCCACATGAATGAACAAGTGTGAACGTTTAGAAACTAACCAATATTTAGCAAGTACTTTCTCTGGTCACATACACGTATGCGAAGATGGCTTGAATTTGAACGAATGAGCATAAAATTACAGAATGTACCTTTCCAAACGTGGAGCTGCAGTAAGTCGTTTTGTTCTACAGGAAAAATAAGAATTCCTCTAAATGACGTTGTCTGATCGTTGCCCAGTCGGCCCGAGCAGTGTCAGTATCTCCGGTCTTTCGCAGACAGGAAGGTCAACTTGTTTGTCTATTCTTTTTACTATTATGATAATACGAACTAAAATTATTATCTCTGATAAAACTTCACATATCTATAGACATTTGTTACTCCAAGAAAGCTAATTAACTTTACCCAGAAAGAAATAATAAGTAAATTGTGCTCATCTCATTAAGAATACACATGCTTTCTATAAATGTTCTGCCATCCATGTCTGACATGACCTTAATTAATAAATCCCCAAACCGAAAGGTAATGGATGAAGGAAGATCATGTTCTGGATTAATCTTCAAGCAACTTCCTTTACAAGCAAATATTAAATATCTTTTATCTGATGTGTCATTTTGTTTCTTATACTTAACAAAACAAATGTAAAAAAAACTGAACATTGTATTCTTGTAGCAAATTTAAGATACAGTTTAACTAAAAGCATCGGCTTGTATTTGCCCAAAGGCAAATGTGACATTTTCATCATGATATATATTTTACGCTGCTGTGAATATTTCAACATTCCCTATCTCTAAATTGTAAGTAAATCAAAAGAAAGAAAAAAGGCACAACACTCTCACTTGAAATTGCGATAGATCCAGGTACCAAATCAATTTCCTGTTCTGGAAAGTTCTATCGCGTCACCAGTACCTTTACAAATGTTCCCCTTCTGGTGTTCAACGTATTGGCTAATCAAAATATACGGCAAGATGATTTCCTTCCCCAGTGTTGGACCTAACAAAAAATATCTAGTTATTCTGCGATTTTTAATTTAACAATTTAAGACGTTGTCTTCGAAATAATTAGGTAGTTTTTGCAGGAAAGGGTTCACTTCCTTGTATACTGAAGCAGGCAGTATTAAATTACCAGCTGATCGAGAGACAGTTATGAAGGAATATTGTGAAGGTTGAATTACGTCTATTGTAGATTTAGTAACTTAGTGTTAGCAATCAAAATACTTTGATTGGTCCAAAAGCGTTCTCCCTCCCATTATAAAGCAAAGCTACAATGATAAATATTACTTTTTGTCGATTTCCGAGGGAAAAAAAATGGCGGCGTCCCAGTGGGACTTACTCCACTTTTCTTTACATTTCCACTTGGGGAAAATGAAGAAGGCTTTGAATGCATTATTCCCATTGCTGATTTACTCTCCGAATATGTAGATTCTGCATGGAAAAATCTGAACGAACATTTACCGAGCTCTCTGCTAGTTTCTAAAGCCGATCGTGAGGCAAACAACTGCAACTGTGCAAGTAAGTAACATCGACAAAATGAATATGGAGAAATTTGTCTATATTATAAAACAAAAATAACAGTTTCTCCTCTGCTTCTTACAGTTATAAACCACTTAGGATGTGAAGAGAGCACTCAGGAAAGGAGGAGGAATACTCGCCTCCGGCTCGCGTTCTCGCTACATGCGCGTCTCTCGCCACGTCCTGTATGCTTTATTACAGTACAGAGCACGGGAAAAGCTGTTTTATTTGTTAAATACATTGTGTCATCGGATAGCTAAAACATAGTCCCTTTGTTTGGCTTTATTGTACATGATACTTTGAATTACGAAATATAGGTATCAAAATGGCTTTTAATGGAATGTCGTGCATGTGATGCATGCATACTTCTCTATTTCTTTCTTCAAAAGTTTGTTTTTTCATTCAAAGGTGCTCTCGTTCTTTTAACTTCACGTTTTCGTGCAACTACCTGTAACTGTTCTGTCCTCGTTCCCAGTCAACTCACGGCCGGCTTGGTTGAACTGGGCACTAGTTAGGTTGGCTGTGCTCCCCCGCGAGTTTTTTTGTAACTGCTTACTATCCAAATCAATGTCTTAGGTTTTAACCACCGAAAAGGGCCGGGTGCCCCTTTGTATGTCAAGTGGACGATAACTGATCAGATCTTGGTCTGGCACGTCGTGTATTATGAGAGCAACGCCTATTTTGCCGCCTAATGTAACATTTTGTGAATCTTTTGATGCAAGTGCGTTTAAAGTTTGCTTTTCATTTCGACCTCTCACCTCCATGTTTAGCCTTGTCGACTTTCACTCATACTAATAACTCAGTTTGGCACATTCAACAAAGCAGTTAGCTGGCGTCACTAGCTAACACCTTGATCATACCACTTTGCAATCAAAGAAGTAAGCTGAGATTAGTTGCAGCTAAATAAGTTGTTTTCGGCAGCAGATCTAGATATAACGAAGTCTGACAACAAAACAAGGAAAACTGTTTCGGTGGCTTTTGAACACGAGCGTCACCCTGTCCACATATCCACAGCAAACAGCAACTTTAATTTCACGAATCTGCCTATACGAGATTATTCATTGTGTTTGCCACTGCCTCTGTCACTCTTTCTATTTACAGACAGCAGTATGTAAGATTACTGTTAGTCGTCCGCTCAATAAACGTAATAGATTGTAAGGTTAACAATGTCATCTGTCATCAGGTTATAATTTTCCACTTCCAAATATGTGATAAATACAACATATCAGTTTTCTTGGAAATATTGCGCAATACCTAATTTGTCTCTTTGACTATTTTAAAAACAACATAACCTATTAACCTTTTATTGAACACACAACCACATGTCCCTGAAATAAAACAGAAATATAGGAAAATTCTTGCCCTGATGAGGATATTCTACGCTTAAATTCAGTAACGAGAAAAATATTATTGCACGAATCGCGAAGCGATGAGTGCACTATGATTTTGTGAGTGATATTTAACAGGGAATAGTGGGTCAAGGTATATCAATTAGTGTGTATATAAGTTTACTTGGCTCGATTTTTGCTAACCTGCAAGGTTAAAGCAAGCGCGCTAAAACCATTTCAGTGCTCTGTCAACCGCCTGGTGAGCCACAGCTTTTGGCGTGAAAGTTTGAGGGCGCGCGCGGCTCAAGTTGCGTGCAATGTCACGCAGAATATACACTAGTGCAATTCCACGTTAAATACTTCCTACTCAATTGGTTGATTAGCCACTCAACTTGCGTTATTTATCTCTGCTATGCGATTTTCATTAAAAATACCTAGAATGTGCAAGTACGCAATTTTACAGTCGGTTTCGGCTGCATTAATATAGCACGAAAACTTTATAAAAATCAAATAGGTAGTGAAAAGTTGCTAAACATTAACTTAACCCTTCGGAACTGTTTAACAGATTAAAACAAAATTTGGAACACTAATAAAGAATCACAAACCAATTACTTTGATGTGTTTTGATTGCCATATTTCGTCATACCGACGTCATAATGACGTCACGAATCTGGAAAATCGCGTGTTTTGTCAATATATCATTTTCTTCACAAGAATATTGTGCAATAAGTAATTTCAATTGAAAACGTATGTACAATGGCCTAATATGATCCACCGTTTCTAACAAATTGATAAAAATGCACTCTCTCATCAATAAAGCGTTAATATTCAAGCCCAATTTCAACAAAAAACAGTAAATGAGCAAAGCACAATATCTTCAATAAAACTGAACACATGAATAACTTAGCAGTTTCAAATTAGAATAAAATGATGAATTAGAACATTCACGAAGTTATTTCTGTTTTCCTGTTTTCAAATTAGCCATATATACCACATATTTGTTTTGTCGAGAAACTATTGCGCAAT